>CM053026.1:166890077-167099510 GCA_028564925.1 Lithobates sylvaticus
CAATCTTGGATCCAAATGGCCAAGGCAGTTTCCATCCTAACAATGTTTTTTATTGCGGGAAGAAACCACTCTTTTTGCAGCTTGGTTGATGGACACTGCAGCAGTTGCCCTGATATTCTTCTCATCCTTCTTGATGTAGCGAATCGTTGACTCATTCATACCATAATGGCGGGCTACAGCAGCATAACTCTGTCCTTCCTTTACCATGTCAAGAAGTTTCACCTTCTCCATTATTGTTAGGAACTTCCTCTTCTTTTGTGGCTCACCAGAAGACACAGCCTTAGATGATCGGCGTTTGGGTGGCATGATTTCAGCTACTGTACAGTATCCTTGTTTGTGGTTGGCACAAGTACAGAACAAGCACAGTTACCGCCCCCTCTAACGTCAACACGCTCGGTGCGTTCCACCGCTGCCTCGATATGATTCGCCGCTACATAACCGCAAAATGGCGAAATATTACCGCGATATCGGAATAACGGGTCCTAATTATAATAGCGCGATATACCGGGACCGCAAAAACTGAACCGCGATATAGCGGGGGTTTACTGTATATCTTTCATCCTATAGATCCCTTGCTCAAAGAACATTACTACATTCATACCCATTGATTCCTAAACTTATTATGAATCCAAGCCCTGGGATTAAAGTTCCATATGGGAAATGGAAAGGGGGGAGGGGGGGGGGAGTGGAAAAAAAAACCCTCAATAATATATGAAAAATTTAGGAGGAAGGGGGTCCCCCACCCGTGTTATACTTTAGCAGGCAAGTTTTGCAGTAACGTTGCATGTGCTGTTGAAAACAAAATACAGATTCAAAAAATACATACATCACCGTGGCATGTGGTTATGGACTTCTAGCTGTGCCATCGATCTCACCAGAGATGTTAATCAAGATTTTAAAAAGTATACATACATAGATTTATAAATATTCTTGCATGAATTTATAATTGTAGAACCAATTATTCAATTCATACATTTGTATGTACTATCTAATTACAGAACCAAAAAAATATTTAACTTTTTTTTTATGTTATTTTTTGTAAAGCAAAATATGTTGTTGGCCCAACTTTTTGTCACAATATCCAGATCCGGTGGATGATCCTTCGTTTCCTTACAATCCAGTAAGAGACTCATCCGTGGAAAGTTCATCGGAAATTCAAGAAGACAATAGTAAAAATGAAAGGATTGGAAATACACAATGGTGCAGTTGCAACAAATGCATTCCCATGCCAACTGGGATAGTCTGTGTGGCTGGCAGTATTCCAGATGGGGAAGATGCATAATAACACAGGCTGAAACATTTAAATCAAGGTGGTCCATGAAGTTCATGTTAGGATACATAATGCAATGCATCATCTTGAATCTCTGCCAACTATAGATGCTGACAACAACAGGTATAATTAATAAAATATTATATGTTATGCACCTTTTAAGAATTAAATCATATTTTTTTTTAGATCTTGTTGATAACACTGCATAAAAAGAGAAGTATGTCTAAATATTGTTTGACCATACTTCTCTTTTGGGTCACAGTACTGATTTCTGCACTTCTGTGAACCAGATTCATCTGCCTGGTTGTTACAGCTTGCTGTCATGTGATGTATCATAGCCAGTCCAGGCTCTTTAACCACTTTCATTTTGCTGGCTTAAGACCAGACCACTTTTTGCGATTCAGCACTGCGTCGTTTTAACTGACAATTGCACGGTCGTGCAACGTGGCTCCCAAACAAAATTGACGTCCCTTTTTTACCACAAATAGAGCTTTCTTTTAGTGGTATTTGATCGCCTCTGTGGTTTTTTTTTTTTTTGCGCTATAAACAAAAAAAGAGCGAAAATTTTTGAAAAAAAAACGCATTATTTTATACTTTTTTCTATAATAAATATCCCCCATAAATATATAAAAACATTTTTTTTCCCTCAGTTTAGGCCGATACGTATTCTTCTATATTTTTGGTAAAGAAAAATCACAATAAGCGATTATTGATTGGTTTGCGCAAAAGTTATTTTTGAGACCATTGTCATTTATACAGCAATCAGTGCTATACAAATGCACTGATTTCTGTGTAAATGACACTGGCAGTGAAGGGGTTAACCAGGGGGTGGCAGTGTAGGGGTTAAATGTGTCCTAGGGGCATTTTGCTAACTGTGAGGGGCGTGGCTGCGTGTTACTGATCACTGCTCCAATCACAGGGAGCAGAGATCAGTGTCACTTGTTGCTAGGCAGAACAGGGAGATGCTGTTTACTTTCGCATATCCCCGTTCGTCCTCCCCGTGAGATGATAGCGGATGTCCCTGCGGCGATCGAGTCCGTGGGACCCGCGACCGGACTGACGGGGGTCCCAACATGGCACGGTGGCATATTCAAAGGGACGTACCTCTACGCCTTTATGCCTGTCTGTGCCATTCTGCCGATGTACATCGTTGTGCATGGGTTGGGAAGCTGTTAATGATCCTGCATTTAATGTTATTAGACCCAACTGCCTGTTTTTTTTTTTTTCCAGTTATTACGGACACCTCATTTCTAAAATGAATATTACTTTTTCTTATTTTTTTTTTGTAGGTTTTGTTGTACATTTAAAAAAATATTTTGGGGTTATGTAACAGAACAAAGCAAAACTATAAAAGGTAACTCTCAATAATATATTTTTAAAATACAATTAACATCTCTCGACATTGTATGGTAGGTCATGGAAAATTGATAGTTACTTACTGGTAGCTGCTTTTCTGGGATATCTTCCAGGATGGCACACCTGAGATGACTGGTCCACCTGACAGAAAACACAATCAACACATGAGGTTAAAAGGCCCCTCCCTTCCCCCTGCACCTCAGTTCTCCCAAAGTAATAGGTTATCCGTGTGCCAGAGAGAAACCCTTCCCGTAGTACTTGCATCAAACCAGGGGTGGGAAGTAGGCCTGCCGTCCTGGAAGATATCCCAGAAAAGCAGTTACCGGTAAGTAACTGTCAATTTTCTCTAGTCATCTTCCAGGATGGCACACCTGAGAGGATGGACAAGAAGTTCAAGGCCTACCTTAGGGTGGGACCACCGCTTGTAAGACCTTCTTTCCAAACGTTAGATCCTGAGACGATATCAGTTCCACTCTATAGTGCTTCAAGAAGGTGTCCTGCTTCACCCATGTGGCTGTTTGACAGATCTGTTCTATTGAGGCCCCAGCTTTTTCTGCCCAGTAGGCTGCCAAAGATCTTGTTAAATGGGCTTTAAGGTTAACTGGTACTGGGGAACCTGTCTGCTCATAAGCCATTCCTTTGTTTTGTCTGATCCACCTAGCCACTGTAGATCTTGATACCTGCCCTCCCTTTATAGGGCCGCTAAATAGAACCAAAAGTTTACTCCACTTCCTGAAATCCTTCACTCTATCCAAGTATGTCAGCAAGCACCTCCTGACTTCTAATAACTAAATTTTTTTTCTCTCCCTTGTTTTTCGGGTTTTCACAAAAGGAGGGCAAAATGATCTCTTGAGATCTATGAAACTAGGATGCGACCCTGGGAAGATATAGTGGGTCTTGTCTCAGCACCACTCAAGTACCAACAGAAAAGGCTCCTTAATTGACAGGGCCTGCAGGTCGCTTACCCTTCTGGCTGTAGTGATGGCCAGTAAAAAGGCTAACAAGCATCAGAAATTCGAAAGGCACTTTCGTCAACACCTCCAGGACCAACGTTAGATTGTGTGGTGGGCATCTATTAATTTTTAAGGGGGGTTAACCTCTCCCTTGCTAGTAGAAATCTCTTAATCAAGGGCTCTAGCTTGAGCCTCTTGTACAGAAATGCAGACAGGGCTGATATCTGTAACTTCAGGGTGTTCGGGGCAATCCCCTGATCCACCCCAGCTTGTAAGAATTCAAGTACCACTGGTACCGAAGGATTAGAAACCTCTCTATCCTGGCACCAGTGTGAGAAGAAATTCCAGATTCTTGAGTAGATCTTCCTAGTGACCGGTTTCTGGCTACCTAGGAGGGTCTCAATTACTCTATTGGAGCATCCCTTGTCTCTGAGAATCTCCCTCTCAAGAGCCATGCCGTCAACTTGAAGAACCCCGGATCAGGGTGAAGAACTGGCCCTTTTAGAAGGAGATCCTGCCTGGGCGGGAGACGGAGTGGAGGAGAAACCAACCATTTTCTCATAGTAGCAAACCATGTACTCTTTGGCCACCATGGGGCTATCAGGATTAGCTTGCACTCTGAGTGGGCCAACCTCTGTAGAATCCGAGGTATTAAGGCTTAGTGGAGGGAAATCGTATGCTAGGTGGCAATCCCAGTCCTGAGATAGAGCATCCACTCCCTGTGATTCCCCCCTCTGGTGAGAGAGAAAAAACTCTCCACCTTTCTGTTACCTCTGTGGGCGAAAAGGTCTATCTCCGGAAATCCAAACCTGTGACCTATCTGGAGGAATATGTCCTGATTTAATTCCCATTCCCCCTGGTGGATGGGCAATCGGCTTAGGAAATCTGCCACCACAATGGCGGTCCACATTATGTGGACCGCCGATATGGATTGCAGGTTTCCTTTGGCCCAATTTAGAATATCCAAAGCCAGGTTCAGTGGTTTCCTGGACCTCGTGCCACCCTGATGGTTCAGATAAGAGACAGCTGTTATGTTGTCCGCCACAGGACTTGGACCTCGAGGCTCTGAATCCTGCCTCCGAAAGCCTTCAATGCCTGACCCACCGCAAGGAGCTCCCTGTGGTTGGAGGAGGCCCTTGCTTGGGTCGGGGTCCAGGATCCCTGTGCTTGGAGTTCCCCCAGGTGAGTGCCCCAACCCCAAGCACTTGCATCAGTGATAATCCTTATAGGTTTCCACTGGGCCCAGGGACGACCCAGCACGAGCCTGTGACCCAGCCACCAATTTAGGGAGGCCCTTACCCTTGCTGGAATGGACACCTTTATGTCCAGCGCCTCCCTCTTTCTGTCCCAGGATGATGGTAGGAAAAACTGCAACTCCCTGGAATGGAGTTCCTGAGCCCAGGGAACCACTGGAATACAGGAGGTCATCAAGCCTAGGCCCCTCATAACCTGTCTGCGAGAGCAGTCCCTGGGTTCCATTAGAGAGGAGACTGCTGTTACCACTTTTAACCTTTTTTCCTCTGGGAGAAAACGTTTCCGAGTCCCTGCATCCACCAAGTATCCTAGGAAGTTTTTTATTTGGGATGGTACGAGAGATGATTTCTCCCGTTTCACTATCTAGCCCAAGGTCTCCAAAGTGAGGATCACTCTGTCTTCGTCTACTCTCCCTTGTTCAAGGGACTGCCCATAGATCAGGAGGTCATCTAGATGGGGTATAAGGGATACCCCCTGCAGATGCAGGTAAGCTACAACCTCTGTCAGGACCTTTGTGAAAAATTGGTCCGGTCTGAAAGTGGTTAAGGACCTTTCTCTCCGGGTCCTTCCACTCTCTTAAAATGTACCTCTTTGAGAGTTTGATGAACTGGGAATACCTTGGACTGAGGTTTACCCAACCCCTGTACATCTTATCCCAGGCTGTCGCCTGAACTAGAGGTTCCGGGATATCCTTAGAGGCATAGATTGCCCCGAGTAACTGCCCCATGTCCTCCACGGGAAAAAGGTGTTTATTATTATGTCTAGGACTATCACTGGCTCTCAGAGTCTGTTTTCCCCCTCCTCTAATGAGCTTTCATGTGACTCCTCTGGATCCTCAAACTCATCTACTCCCGAAGTGAAAGAGAAGGAAGGCCTCTGCGGGGTTCTCGGACTTCTGTCGGATTTACCCTCTTGAGAGGAAGTACCTTCTCTAGAGGACAGAGCCTCTCTGCCACTAGTTCTAGTCCCTTTTTTAGATGCTATAACCATCTTCAGAGATTGGAGGGTAGAAAGCATCTCTGACTGTACTGTAAGGAAGTCCCTCATAACCTGTGAGGGTCCTTTCCTGACAATTTATGTATGCATCTGTAACAAAAAGGTTTTACATGATCTTGTGGGAGCTTTTCATTGCAATAACTACACCTTTTTGTTCTAGGCCTAGGGCAGTAGGGTTTTTGCCCTTAGCCTTGTGGGCCCCTTGAGCAGATCCACTGGTCTCTAAGGAGACAAAAGACAAGACAGAACCCATACTTTAACAGTCTGTACACTCTCTCTCCTGCCCCCCCAAGGGGTGTGGGTAAGACCCCTGTTAACCGACCACCTGCAGACAGAGGAGGACTCACCACCCGTGGTCTCCTCCTGGGGTGTAGGCACCACTGTGTCCTCCTCTCTTTCCATTCCTGGTCCCCACTGGTTCCATTCCAAGGAGCCATGCTGTGAGGATCCAGAAGGTGAGAGGGGCCTGTGGGACCTACGCCTGGCTCCACCGGACTCTTATGGCCAGGACGCTGCAGATTGGTGCCATTTTGCTGGAGTCCCACCGTCGGAAGGAGCGTTTTGGCCTCTAGTGTCTCTGGATCCGCCATTTTGTTGTAGACCAGAAACGGAAGTGATGCTGCCTGGAAGCGGCGCCATCTTGCTCCACCCGGTGTTTCCAGCCTTCCCTATGGAGCCACAATTGGGACTATCCTAAAAATCATATCAGGAACCGTCCAGAAGCCTGACCACCAGCTGGCTCAGCCTTTCAGCTGTGCCGCTGGGAGACTGAGCCAGACACTCCCTCCCCAGCCTAATGATGCAGTGAGAGCTTGGAGGGGCAGAGCAGAGAGCTGGTGACTGACAATCGCCTGCTCCCTGCTCTGAGTGTAAGGGGAGAACTGAACAACTGAGCAGGCAGGGGACAGATGCTGCATCAGATAAGTGCTTCATTCGCCTAAGGGAGTATCATTTTTTATTTTTTGAAATCCTGTACTTCTCTTTTAATTTTTCTCCGTGTATTATGAATTTCTTTTTTTGGCGATTAAGTAAAACAGCACATTTTTAGCCTGGATATATGGATATCTAGGGGAAGAAGACAGAAAAGTTATACCATCCTGTGCTGTCTGTAATTAATTTCCTGATTCCAATGCTTCTTATGTGGGATTTGTATATTCCAATGATTACAATGTTTTTGATATGACCCTTCATTGAGAAATTTATATTAAAAAAATTATAATTTTTTGTTAACTGTTTCAATAATTTTTTGTTAGTAAAAATTTTCCTTATTCAAAGGTTTTATTGTATTGTATTAACAAGAAACATAATAAATAGTAAACATAAGGTAGACCTCCATTCTGGAGTAGGTATTAATTAGTTACAAAAAGGAATACAGCAGCCTATTAACTAGCATGTCGTAAAACCAAAGTACAGAACAGGATATCCGTGACTTGTCTAATTATACGAGAGGGCCATCTAAGGTTTGCTAACTCAATCCATACAATCTTAACATTTATACCTTTATATCTTGTCTTGAAACATATTACCATCTATCTGCTGAGCCGTGGCCTAATTGCAGTACTAGTAATGAACTACACAAGCAAATCAGAGTAGGACTATCATAAGGTAAAGGCTAAAAAGGAAATAAAAGACAAGGAAAAATAATGGGTCTCTTAAGGCATAAATCAAGACTGTGTAATAAAAATGTTAATCTTTGTTACATCAATTTTTTTTATTAATGAATAAAAATGATTTTTAGGCACAAATGTAAAAGGGGTATCTCAAGACTGACCAAGCGATAGAGAATTTATTCTAAATTGCATGACCTACATGTTTTTCTGTAAACTGAATTCATAGCGCATGCATCTTTTCAGTCTTTCTTAGAAAATAATACAATTTAAATTCATTTTAGATAGAGAGCATGACAGAGAGAGAGCAAGGAAGAGACTGCAAGATAAAGAGGAAGTGATAGAAAAGACATTCTATCATGCATTACTAACATGAAGTACTTTCTATTTCTTCCAGTGGAGAAGATGTGTTGTTGAAAGATAACTCTTTTATCCCTTAAAAGCAATTTGAAAAAAAGGACACAACAACAGAGAGAGAGAGAGCACAACCATGAGAGCTAAAAATAGAGAGAGATGGAGAGAGAGAACAATATAGAAAGTATATAAATATATATAGATATAGAGAAAATAAAAAAAATGGGATTGATGCACAAACTATATTTATTTGAAAAAGTTCATCAAAAAGACATCAACATGACATCCTAAAATCAGGCATACATGCAGACCCCCACAACCACTGGGCAAGGATTGTGGGGATGAGGCCCTTCTCCCCATCAACATGAAGACAAGCTGCTTTGAGGGGCTACCTCAAAGCACCCTCCCAATGTTGAGGGCATGTGGCCTGGTATGGTTCAGGAGGGGGACTGGTATGGATTTTGAGGGGACCCCCACGCCATTTTTTTTTAAAAAAATTTTGGCGTGGGGTTCCCATTAATACCCATACCAGACCTGAAGGGCCTGGTATAGAATTTAGGGGGACCCCCACGCATTTTATTTTATTTTTTTTAATTTTGGTTCGGGTTCCCCTGTGGGGAGATTCCCCATCCCATTTTTATCAATGAACTGTTGTGTATTGTCGGACCCGACAATTCATTGTAGCTGCCAGTAGTTTTAAAAGGTTTTTTTTCCTTTAAATGTAATTTTGCTGTCAGACTGTTCTAAACATGGGAAACATGTGCCCCTTTACAAGCATACTATAGACACCCCCCTAGGGACGAAATTTAAAGGAATATTCCACTTCTATTGTTTCACTTTAAGCATTATTAAAATCACTGCTCCCCAAAAAACTGACGTTTTTAAAACTTTTTTTTGCATTGATACATGTCCCCAAACACTTTTTATGACAATACCATGCATATAAGCCTTTAAAATGAGCACTTTTGATTTCTCCCTTAGACTTTTAAAGGGTGTTCTGCGGCTTTCAAATTTGCCGCGAACACCCAAAATTGTTTGCTGTTCGGCGAACTGGCAAACAGCCAATGTTCGAGTCGAGCATGAGTTCGACTCAAACATAAAGCTCATCCCTAGTTTCACCTGGTGCTGTAAAACATGGTGTCACCCCCCCCCCCCCCAATAATTATTGCAACCTGCGTTTGGAGTATCGTTAACCTTGCACTGACACCCGCAGCAGATCGCAAGGGCAGTGCAACTAGAATGCCATGCAGGAAGCTGCACGGGAAAGTGGCTTTCCCTCCCCGCATTCTAGTGTGAAAGGCCCTAAATCTGTAAAGCAGTCCTATGCACCCTGGGATAGTGGAGCAGGGGAACTCTCTCAGGGCCTGTTCACATTGGGACGCAGTCCAGGAAACCTACGTTCCTTGCATGTTTCACGCACTGCATTCCAAACGCACTGCCCTTTGCAATCTTCAGTGGGTGTCAATGCAGAGTTCAGGACACCCCAAATGCAGGTGCAACTACAGTGCATTTGCCCCAACCAGATCGCATGGTACAGAAGTACCATGAAATCCAGTTATAGTGCATTTCCAAAAGTAGGGCATGCCCTACTTTTGGTGTGGTGTGATATCAGCTCATTTGAAATGAATGGGCTGAAATCACACTGCACTGCACTCGGATCACATGTGAATCGCACAGGAACGCACATCACGATCTTGTGCAATTCATAGTGTGAATGGGCCCTCAAGATGAAAAAGAGCCATAAACAAAGCATTTACCACAAAAACTTTAAGGCACTCACAAAATAAGCAATCATTCATTAAATAAAACTGTGGGGCAGATGACACAATGCATCCGATCAAAGCCTGTACAGGGAGGAGAGACAGCCAGGGCAGAGAGGAGATCTATCACTGCTTAGAGCTGAGACACCAGCTGCTGTAAAACAAAGTACCCACCTCCTGGATCGGCTCCTATGATGGACACCACACTGGTCTAATGCTGGGAAATGAGACCAGTGTGATGTCTATCATAGGAGTCGATCCAGAAGGCAGGACTTTGTTTGACATCAGCTGGCATCTCAGCTCTAAGCAGTGATAGATCTGCCCTGGCCAGCTCACCTGCCTATTCAGGCTGTGATTGGATGCAGTGTGTCATAGACTGAGCGCTTCTCCACTGTTTGCACTGGCCCTGCCTGTCTGTGGGGAAAGCGGTGCAGCCTTTCAGGGGGCATCAGAGCTGGTGGGCAGTGCACCCCTGGTGTCACCCCTCTGGCAGGTGTTATTTGGGTGTGGTACGCACCACCCAAGCGACGCCACTGGGTCGAAGGCACAAGTGACCTCTCAAAAATGTACTGATTTCTATTTTCCCCATGATCCAGCTTTCTTTCTACTCCACTTGTCTTCCACACCCATGGGGACATGACTACTGTCATTCCTCTAAACTCACACATGCAATCCCATATACCACTGTAGGACAAAACCTCAAGCAGCTGGTCAAAAACAACCTCAACCACCTCCCACTGTAATCATTTCAACACTCATGGATGCACAAATGCTCCTGACTTTATAACCTGCCACAACCTTTATATAGCAGGTTGTAAATGATGATCCTCTAGGTATGATATTGATGTATCTCGCTTTTTTTTTTTTTATCTCATGGCCAATGCAATGTGACTGTAATGCCAATTGACTGTATTTTATGTTGAGAATTTACAAAAAAAAGTATTTTTATTTTCCTTGCATATGATTGGGTATTCTTTTGCGAAATGAAATTTCACTACATTCACTAAGCTCTGGAGAAAATGTATTTGCAAAATAAATAGTCTATTTGCCTGAATCAAACCTGATCATAAATTACACATTGCACAGTTTTTCTTTTCTTAAATTTTTTTTTGAAATGTCACAAAATTATATTATATTTCTCCTTTTTTCACTACGGCAGGTTGCAGTGTGGCATACTGCATCACAATACAGTGGTGTGAACGGAACTCATAGAACCAGATTGCCTTGTCAATGCATTTGGACTGTGTTGGGCAGGACTGACCAGTGCAGCCCAAAATGCATGTGGTGTTAACAGACCCATGTTGGGCATACTCTTATATAGCACCCCTTTCAGAGAGGTCCCCAGCATACATTATTCCCTTAGTACTGCTCACACCATGGTAAAGGCATCATTTATCACTACAGCCTACAACACAGATTGTTCACCCAGCAGTGTTTGCAACACTAAACACCCTCAACACCCTTGTTTTGCGCTACTTTTTTTTTTGCCAGCTTCTCTGACAGTTACCTTACCACTCTTTGTACTACATTCTCTGTTATTTCCCAACTTCTACACAATTAAATCTACTCCTCCCAAACTCGTTCGTTTTGGCAAACCAATATACGTTTAATTGTAAAATCTTCTTTCATATTGTTAGTGCTGCCTGTCTACTTGACTTCCCTTTCCACAAGGACTACATATCCCATTGTACCTTGCTGACCGCAAGCAGTGATTCCTGTACTGACTCCACCTACTGAAACTCCTCCTCTCAGCACCTCTTTGTGAAGGTTTTGTGAAAAGTGTGACACAGCAGTGCATAGTGAATATGTGTCAGGAAATTCAAGGAAGAAAATGTATGTGTGTGTGTGGGGGGGGGTGTGTTGGGTATGATCTTCACAAAGTAAGTTTACAAACATCATGATTGTTCACTATATTGAGAATTGGTTAGAAATACTTTAAATAGAAAATGGAAATTAATATACAATTTTACATTTTGATCATAAATTCAATTGTACCTATTATCCCATGATTTAATCACGCCTATCCTACCTTATACCCTGTCTGTGGTCAACTCCCACAGTTTTTTCTCTCTTCCCCAATCCATGATCATCTCCTCTGTGCCTCCACTGTTTTACTTCCCACTTTGCTTAATCAGTTCACACTCTTGCCTCCTGCCTCTTTCCATTATGGTCAGCTACATTTCTGCTTTTCTAATGGTCATTGTTGAGCCTCCTTTTTGCCTCTTTTGCCAGTGACCCATGATCATCTCTCTTTCTGCCTTTTGGGGCTCATTCACACCATTTGCCATGGTAATAGCATACAATACCATAATGTGCATACTGTGCCTTGATGCTATTCACACAAATGGTACCCCAAAGCACCTACTACTGAAAATACTGCCTGTATGATTTTTGGTCTGTTATGGTCTGGTACATTAGTCAGCTGGTTCGAATGCATATCATGGTGTTAGGAATCATTCAGAGATCAGAAACTATTCAGAAATAATGAATCCTTCATGCGTATTGTAAGCCCTTATTGATGAATGAGAAGCAAGAAATTAAGTAGTTTTATGTGAACAGATAGGCAACGCAGGTAATTTGCAACATTGGTATGACTTACACAGGTATGAGACCTGGATTACAAAACTTTCTTGTAGAAAAAAAAAAAAGCTTTTTTTTTAATTCAATCTTGGTAATGGATTACTCTAAACATTTTGCCATAAGACAAATGCTTAATATCATTAGCATATCTACATTGCAATTTACAAACACAACATAAGATGGAGCTGTTGTATTAAATAAATTCAGCATTCAGCGGCATCATGTTAAAACAGGTCTAAATATCTTTCATCTTGCATTTATAACAGGGCAAATGATAAAAGGAAAGTATGCAAACACTTTATATCATATTTTTTAGTTAAAGTAAGTCCAAGATTTGTGCATAATTTCCCATCTGCTTCCTGTTCAGTGAAAAGCACAGGTTATATGCAATGTAATTTAAAGATGCATAGAGTGATTGCTGTTTCTGGTGGTGTCTAGTTCTCCTAATTGCGGCAGGTATCCAGCTGAACGCATATATTGAGTTTTTAGCTAAGACTGTAAAAGACAAACAATATAACCTCTTTTATT
The DNA here is from genome assembly GCA_028564925.1 of Lithobates sylvaticus. NCBI lineage: Eukaryota > Metazoa > Chordata > Amphibia > Anura > Ranidae > Lithobates > Lithobates sylvaticus. The sequence goes on from CM053026.1 coordinate 166,902,736, forward strand.
TTATTCTGTCAGTTTTATTCAGCAAATAAATATAAATGCGCAACAGGTATCGCAATAAAAGCAGCTATAACTAGGATAGATTTTCTGTGTGGTTACCTTGTATAACTTTCTCTACTTCTTTATGGCATCATAAAGAATCAGTCTGTTTAAAGTTGATATTTATAATTTGGGTTTGAGGTCAGATAGCTGTATTCCCTATATTATCCAATTGTTGTATCTCACTATGGGCTCATTTCACTAAGTTAAATACTGCATAAGTATTTGTGTTAAAATAACTCATGCCCTGTTTAACTATGGAACATGCAATTTACAAAAGAACGCATGTTAAATACTGCATACGTTTTTTTTCTTTTTTGGTATTTAATGCATGTTTTTGCACCTTCTTTTACCACAGACGGACTTCCGCTGCAGCAGAAAGTCAAGCATTTAGCAGTGGTATCCCTACCACTGCTAAATGTGACAGTTCAGCTCAGGGTTGCTGGTAAGGGACCCGGCACCTGCACCCGCTGGTGCACTAACAACCATGACTAATCCCTGCTGTCAGTAAGGATTCCCAAATCACAGGATAAGCCAACAGTAAAAAGAAAAAAGCCATGCGATTTTTTTTCCCCACTCTATGCCTGTATACAGCACTTCCAAAGCACCTGAAAAGGGTTTTGGAAGCGCCGCAACATGGGCGTTCTTAACCCCTTCTTTGGGGTTAAAAGCGCCCCGCTAGCCGAAAAAGCGCTGTTTAAACAGCGCTACAGTGCTTTATCGCTAACGTGGTCATGGCCCCAGTGTGAAATGAGTCTAACAAACACCTATTGACCTAGTGTTTCTGGCTGTGACCATTTTGAATATAGGCAGATGATTCATGTAGTATGTACTTCCTGGAATCCATCTGCACATATCTTGGGTGGATAATGGGCATTAAGGGCTATGCAAAGATTTACATATACCCTTAAGATTTAAATTAATGCAGTCCAAATGAAAAGGACATGCTTGCATCGAACCCACATCTGTGTTAAATAACCTGTTTTGCAGTTATTCACCTCTCTGTTGTTGGATATATTAAAATACTGTGTTTAAGCATAGCTCCCAACTGTCCCTGATTTGGAACAAAGTCCCTCTGTCCTTCTTTCCTCCTCATTTGTCCCTCATATATAGTTGGCTTGTCTGAGACCCCACTTCTAGAAACTTACAGAAGATTCTAAAAGAATGGGAGTGAAAGTGAGGAGGAGCTGCCTGAAGTATTCTGAGGGCCCTGACCAATCCCCAACAGATGGGTTGGCAGGGGGCAGGCCCCCTTAAATACTCTGGGTCAGCCGAGCTGGGTAGTAGAGTTCGGGTGGAAGCTTGAGATGGGGGAATTATTTTTGGGTATTTTTTTGGGGTTTTTAAGGTTTTTTGGCCCCCGGGGGATGGTGGGGGTTTGTTAGGTGGGGGGGGGGTTTTTTTGGGGGGAAGGATTTTTTTTTAGGAGTTTTTTAATTTTAAATTTTTTGGGGGGGGTTTAAAATTTTTTTAGATGGGTTTTGGGGGGTGTTTTTTTTGGGGGCTTTTTGTGGTGAAAAGGGGGGTTGGGGGTTAGGTTAGGTTGGTGGTTGGGGTTTCGGTTGGGATTTTAAATTTTTTGGGTTTGGGAAGGAAATTAATGGTTTTTAAAGGGAGTTGGGGGGAAGGGGGTTTTGGAGGTTTTTCCCGGGAATTGGTTTTGGAGGGGGAATTTTAAGGGTTTTTGGGGGGTTTTGGGACGGTTTTGGGGGTAATATGGGGGGGAAAAAGGAAAGGGTTTTTTGGGAAAGGGAGGGGGGAAGGTTTTTGGTGGGGGGAGGGGAGGAAGGGGGGAAGGAGGGATGGGGGGGAAAAGGGGGGGGATTGGAGGGGAGGGGAGAAGGGGGGGGTTGGGTTTTAAGGGGGGGTGGAGGAAGGTTTAATTTTTGGGGGAGGGGGGAGGAGGGGGGGAATTTTTTTTTGGGGAGGTATTGGAGGGGAATTTTAAAAGGGGGATTTTGGGGGGGGGGGATTGGGGGGGGATTTTGGGGGGATTAAAGGGGGGACTTGGGGGGGAGGATTTGGGAGGGGGGTTTGGGATTTAAGGGGGGAATTTTGGCGGGGATTAAGGGGATTTTGGAGCCCATTTTGGGGGGATTTGGTGGGGGTTTGGGGGAGGGGATTTTGGGGGGTTTTTTTGGGAGGGGGTTTGGGAGATTAAAGGGGGGATTTGGCAAGATTTGGGGGGGGAGGGGGGATTGGAAAGTTTGGAGGGGGGTTTTTGGAAAGCTTTTTGGGGGGGAGGGGAAAATTTGGGAAAAATTTTTTTTGGGGGGGGGGAAGGGGGGGGGGGGGAAGGGTTTGGGGGAGGGGAAGGGGAGGGTTTTTGGGAAGGGGGGAAAGGGCAGGGTTTTTGGGGGAAAGGGGGGGAAAAACCCTTATAATGGGGGCCCAGTGGGAGGGGGGGGATGGGCCGGGTTTTTTAAAGGGCTTTTTTTGCCGCCCCCAAAAAAAATTTTGGGAAAACCGGGGCCGCCCCCCGGGGGGCTGGGGGGAAGGGGGGGGCTTTGTGAGGGACTAGGTGCAAGTAGTCGGGGATGGATGCAGAGTAGACTGGGGGAAATGGGGAAGGAAAGGGGAAAGCTGCAGTCAGGAGGGCTGGCAGTGCCTAAAAGAGATGGTGCTGGGTTCAGTAGCCAAAAGGAGGAGGCCCAGCTGAGAAAAAGGGGACTTTTTTGTTTCATTCCCAAGGGGACCCACATTTCCCCGTCGGGAAAGGGATTTACTCCCTTTTTAAACGGGAACCTTTTTTTAGATCATCCAAAATTTGGGGGGCTGGTCCGGGGAAGAGAGTCCTAAAAAGCAAGCTTTTTGCTGGGGTTTAACGGGTTAGGAAAGGTATATACGGTTGTATATATTTCCCTAAAGGGGTTTTCTCTGTTTTGATAAAGGGGGCATCCCAAATTATCCCATCCAAGTTTTTTCTCCTAAATTTAAAATTTAAAAAAAAAAGGCACTGGAATGGTTTCCCCCGATCAAGTGTCAAGTGTGTTTGTAAGATGTGGTGTCCCTGGCTGTGCAGGACGGGGGAACCCCTTGCTCCCTTGCGCCTCCTTAGGGGGGTACGTTAATTTTTTAAAATTTTTTGGGGGGAAAAAAATTTTTTTTTCCCAAAAAATTTTTTTTTTTAATTTTTTTTTTTTTTATTTTTTTAAAAAAACCCAAAAAAAAAAAAAAAACCCAAAAAAAAAAACCCCCCCGGGGGTTTTCAAAACCCCGGGAAAAAAAAAATTTTTTTTTTTTTTCCCCCTTACCCCAAAACCCCGGGGGGGGGGGGGCCCCCCCCCCAAAAAAAAACCCCTTCTTTTTTTCCCCCCCCTTTTTCCCCCCGGGGGTTTAAACCGGGAAACCCCCCCCCCCGGGGGCCCCCGGTTTTTTTTTAAAAAAAGGGGGGTAGGGGGGAAAAAAAAAGGGCCCCCCCCCGGGTTTTTTAAAAAATTCCCGGGAAAAGGGGGTTTTTTCCTTTCCCCCCCCCCTTTGGGGGGGGTTTGGGGGATTTAAAAAAAAAAAAATGTTTTTTTTTTTTTTAAAGGGGTTTTCCCCAAATTTTCCCCTTTTTTTCCCAAAAAAAAGGGGGTTTTTCCCTTTTAAAACCCCGGGGTTAAAAACCTTTAAAAAAAAAAAAAGGAAATTTTTAAAAAGGGGGGTTTTGTTTTTGGGGAAAAAAAGGGGGGTTTTGGGGGGTTTTTTTAAAAAAAAAAAAATTTTTTTTAAAAAGGGGGGGAAAAATTTTTTTTCCCCCCTTTTTTTTTTTTTTAAAAAAAAAAATTTTTTTTTTTCCAAAAAAAAATTTTTTTTTGAAATTGGGGGGGGAAAAAACCCCCTTTTAATTTTTAAAAGGGGGCCCTTTTTTAAAATTTTTTTTTTTAAAAAAAAAACCCCAAAAAATTTTTTTTTAAAAAAAAAATTTTTTAAAAAATTTTTTTTTTTGGGGGGGGTTTTAAAATTTTTTTTTGGGGTTTTTTTGGGGGCAAAATTTTCAACCCCTTTTAAAATTTTTGGGAAAAACCCCTTTTTTTAAAAATTAAAAAAAATTTTTTTTTTTTTTTTTTTTTTTTTAAAAAAAAGGGGAAAAACCCCCGGGGGGGGGTTTTTTTTGGGGGGGGGGCCCTTTTTTTTTTTTCGGGAAAAAAAAATTTTTGGGGGGGGGGGTTTTTCCCAAAATTTTGTTGGGGGGGGTTTTTTTTTTGGGGGGGGTTTTTAAAACTTTTTGGGTTTTTGGGGGTGGTTTTTCCCCCCTTTTTTTGGGGGGGGGTTTTTTTTGGTTCCTTTTTTTGGGGGGGGGGTTTTTTTTTGGGGGGTTTATTTTTTTTTTTTTGTTTTTTTTTTTTCTTTTTCCCCTTTTTTTGGGGGTTTTTTTTCCGGGGGGGGGGGGGGGGGGGGGGAAAAAAAAAAAGGGGGGGGTTTTTTTGGGGGGGGTTGGGGGGGGGGGGGGGGGTTTTTTTTTGGGGGGGGGGGGGTTTTTGGGGGCCCAAAAAAAATTTTTTTGGGGTTTTTTTTTGGGGGGGGGTTTTTTTTGGGGGGGCCCGGGGGGGGGGGGGGGGGGGGTTTTTTCTGTTTTCGGGCCCCCTGTTTTTGGAATTTAAAAAAAAATTAAAAACCCTTTTTTTGGGTTTTTTTGGGGGGAAAAAAAGGGGGGTTTAAGGGGGTTTGGGTTTTGGGGGGGTTTTAAAAAATGGGTTTTTTTGGGGGGAAAAAAAAAAACCAAAAAAGGGGGGTTTTTTTTTAAAAAAAAAAAAAAAAAAAAACCCTTTTTTTAAAAAAATTTTTTTTTTCCAAAAAAAGGGGTTTTTGGGGGGGGTGGAAAAAAATTTTTTTTTTTTGCCTTGGGAAAAATTTTTTTTTTTTTCCCCAAGGAAAAAAAGTCCTTTTTTTCCCGGGGGAATTTTTTTAAAATTCCTTTTAGGTGGGTTTTTTTTAAAATTTTTTCCCCTTTTAAAAAATTTTAAAAAAAAAAAATTTTTTTTTTTAAAAAAAAAAAATTTTCCCTTTTAAAAGGGGGTTTTTTGGGGGGAAAAAAAGGGGGGCCCCCCAAAAAAACCCCCTTTTCCCTTTTTCCCCCCAAAACCCCCCTTTTTTCCCCCGGGACCCCCCCCTTTTTTTTTTTAAAAAAAAATTTTTTTTTTTTTCCCCCCCTTTTTTTAAAATTCCCCAAAAAGGGAAAAAAAGGGGAAAAAAAATTTTTTTTTTTTTGGTTTTTCCAAAAAAAATTTTTGGGCCCTTTTTAAAAACCCAATTTCCCAATTTTTAAAAAAAAATTTTTTTTTTTTCCCCCCAAACCCAAAATTTTTCCCCTTTTAAATTTAAAAAAATTCCCTTTCCCAAAATTTTTTGGGCCCAAAAAAAATTTTTTTTTTTTTTTCCCCTTTTTTTTTTAAAGGTTTTTCCCCCCCCTTTTTTTTTTTTTTTCTTTTTTTAAAAAAAAATTTCCCCAAAAAGGGGGGTTTTTTCCCTTTCCCCCCCGCCCTTTTTAAACCGTTCCCTTCCCCCTTTTGGGGGGGGGGGGTTTTTTTGGGGGGCCCCCTTTCCCGGCCCCTTTTCTTCCCCGGGGGGGGGGGGGTTTTTTGGGGGAAAAAAACCCTTTTTTTTCCCCAAAGGGGGGGGGCCCGGGGGGAAACCCCCCCGGGGGGGGTTTTTTGGGGCCCTGGGGGGTTTTTTTTAAAAATTTTTTTAAAAAAAACCCCGGGGGGGGCCCCCCCTTTTTAAAAGGGGCCCCCCCTTTGGGAAAAAACCCCCCCCCAAAAAATTTCCCCAAAAAAACCCCCCTTTTTTTGGGGGGGGGGGGGGAAGGGTAGGGGGGGGGAAAAAAATTTTTAAAATTTTTTCCAAAAAATTTTTTAAAGGGGGGTTTTTCCCCCTTTTTTCCCCAAAAAAATTTTTAAAAATTTTTTTTTTTTTTTTTAAATTTTTTTTTTTTTTTAAGGGGGGGGGGGCCCCCCCGGGCCCCTTAAACCCCCCGGGGGGTTTGGGGGGCCCCCTTTAAAAAAAAAATGGGGGAACCGGGCCAATTTTTTTTCCTTTTAAAAAAAAAAGGGGTTTTTTAAAAAAAAAAAAAGGGGGGGCCCTTTGGGCCAAGGGGGCCCCCGGGGTTTTTTTTCTTTTTGGGGGGGAAAAAAAAAAAAAATTTTTTTTTTTTAAAAAATTTTTTTTTTTTTTTTTAAAAAACCCAAAAACAATTTTTTCCTTTTTTTGGGGGAACCCGGGAAAAAAAATTTAAAAGTTAAATTTTTTTTTAAAAATTTTTTTCCCGGGGGGCCCCCCCCCCTTTTTTTTTTTGGGGGGTTTGGGGGGGGGGCCCCTTGCCCAAAAAATAAATTTTTTTAAATTTTTTAACCCAAAAGGGAAACCTTTTAAAAAAAAAAAGGGAAAAAAAATTTTTTTGGGGAAAAAATTTTTGGGGAAAAAAAAGGGGGGGGGCCCCCAAAAAAAGGGAAGGGAAAAATTTTTTTTAAAAAAAATTTTTTTTTAAACCCAAAATTTTTTTTTAAAAATTTAAAGTTAAAAAATTTTTTTTTAAAAAAAAAAAAAAAAATTTGGGGGAAAAAAAAAAAATTAAATTTTGGGGGTTTTTTCCCCTTTTTTTTTTTTTTTTCCCCCTTTTTTAAAAAAAAAAAAAATTTTTTTTTTTTTTTTTTTAAAAAAAAACCCCCTTTAAAAAAAGAATTTTTTTTTTTTTAAAAAAGGGGTTTTTTTCCCCTTTTTTTTTTTGGGGGGGGGGTTTTTTTTTTTTTTAAAAAATTTTTGGGGTTTTTTTTTTTTTTCCAAAAAAACCCCCCCCCTTTTTTTTTGGGTGGGGGGGGGGGTTCCAAACCCCCAAAAGGGGGGGTTTTTTTTCCCCAAAGGGAAAAGGGGTTTAAAGGGGGGAAAAAAAGGGGGGGCCCCCCGGAAACCTTTTTTTTCCTTTTTTTTTTTTAAAAAAATTTTTTTTTTCCCCCAAAAAAAAATTTTTTTTTTTTCTTTTGGAAATTAAATTTTTTAAAATTTTTTTTATAAAAATTTTTTTTTTTTTTTTTTTTAATTTAAAAAAAAAATTTTTTTTTTTTTTTTTTTAAAATTTTTTTTTTTTAAAAATTTTAAAAAAAAGGGGCCCTTTAAAAAAATTTTTTTTTTTTTAAAACCCTTTTTTTTAACCCTTTTAAAAACCTTTTTGGAATTTTTGGGAAAGGGGGGGAAAGGGGGGGAAAAAACCCCCCCCCCCCTTAAATTCGCCCAAAAGGGGGCCCCCCCCCCCGGGGGGGAAACCCTTTTTTTTTTTTTAAATTTTTTTTAAAATTTTTTGGGGGCCCTTTTTAAAATTTTTTCCCCCGGGGGTTTTTAAAAAACCCCCCCCTTTGGGGTTTTTTTTTTTTTTGGGTTTTTAAAAAACCCGGGGCCCTTTTTTTCCCCCCGGGGGGGGCCCCCCCCCCCCTTTTTTTAGGGGTTGGGGGGGAAAGGGAAAAAAGGGGGGGAAAAAAAAAAAAAAATTTTGGGGGGTTTTTTCCCCCCCAAAAAAAATTTTGGGGGGTTTTTAAAAATTTTTAAAAGGGTTTTTTTCCCCCTTTTTTTTTGGGTTTTTTTTTTTTTTTTTAAACCCCCTTTTTTAAAAAAAAAAAATTTTTTTTCCCCTTGGGCCCCCGGGTTTTCTTTGGGGGTTTTTTTTTTTTAAATTTTTTCAAATTTTTCCCCGGGGGGGGGGGGGGGGTTTTTAAAAAAAAAAGGGGGGGGAAAAAAAAAATTTTTTTGGGGAAGGTTTTTTTTTTTGGGGCCCCCAAAAAACCCCGGGGCCCCCCCCCTTTTCCCCCCCCCGGGAAAAAAATTTTTTTAAAAAAAAAAAATTCCCTTTTTGGGGGAAATTTTTTTTAAAAAGGGGGTGGGGGGGGGCCCCCCCCCCCCCGGGGGGCCCGGGGGGAAAAATTTTTTTTGGGGGGGAAAAACCCCCCCGGGGGGCCCCAAATTTTTGGGGGGGTTTAAAAATTGGGCCTTTTTGGGGGGGAAAAAGGGCCCCCCCCTTTTGGGGAAAAAAAAAATTTTTCCCCCTTTTTGGCCCCCCTTTTTTAAATTTTTTTTTTGGGTTTTTTTATTAAAAAAAAAAAATTTTTTTTTTTGGTTTTTTTGGGGGGGCCTTTTTCCCCAAAAATGGGGGTTTTTTTTTTCCCAAAAAATTTTTAATTTTTTTAAAAAAGGTTTTTTTTTTTTTTAAAATTTTTTTTTGGGTTTTTTTTTTTAAAATTTTTAAAAAATTTTTGAATTTTGTTTTTTTAAAAAAAAAAAAAATTTTTTTTTTTTTGGTTAAAAGGGAAAAAATTTTTTTAAAAGTTTTTTTGGGGTTTTTGGGGTTTTTTTTTTTTTTTTTTCCCCCACCGGTTTTTTCCCCCAAAAAACCCAAAAAAAAATTTTTTTTCCCCTTTTTAAAAAAAAATTTTCCCCCCTTTTTTTTTTTTGGCCTTTTTTAAAAAAGGTTTTTTTAAAAAAAATTTTTTTTTTTTTTTTTTTTCCAAAAAAAAAAAAAAAATTTTTAAAAAAAATTTTTTTTTTTGGGAAAAAAACCCCCCCTTTAAATTTTTTTTTTTTCCCCCAAAACCCCAAAAATTTTTGGGGGAAAAAACCCCCCTTTGGGGTTTTTTTTAAAATTTTTTTTTTTAAAAAACCCCCCTTTTTAAAAAAAAAATTAAAGGAAACCCCAAAAAGGGGTCCCCCCCAAAAAAATTTTTTTAAAAACCCTTTTTTTTTTTTTTAAAAAAGGGGGGTTTTTTTAATTTTTTTTAAAAAAATTTTAAAAAAAATTTTTTTTTTTTTTTTTTTTTAAAAAATTTTCCCTTTTGGGGAAAAAAACCAAAAAAATTTTTAAAAAAAAAAAAATTTTCCCCTTTTTTTAAAAATTTCCCTTTTTAAAAAAAGGGGAAATTCAGGGGCCCCCAAAAGGAAAATCCCTTTAAAAATTTTTGGGGAAATTTTTTTTTTAAAACCCTTTTTTTTTTGGGGGCCCCCCCCAAAAAAAAAAACCCCTTTTTTTTAAAAAATTTTGGGGTTTTTTAAAAGAAAAATTTTTTAAAAAAGGGGGTTTTTAAAAAAAAAACCCAACCCAAAAAAATTTTTTAAAAAAAGGGGAAAAAAAGTAAAGGCAAAAAAATTTTTAAATTTTTTTTTTCCCCCTTAAAAACCCCTTTTTTTTTTAAAAAAAAAAAAAAAAGGGGGCCCCCCAGGGGGAAAAAATTTTTTTTTTTCCCCCCCAAAAAAAAAACCCCGGGGGGGGAAAATTTCCCCCCTTTAAAAAGGGGGTTTTTTCGGGGGAAAAAGGGGGTTTGGGGTTAAATTTGGGGGTTTTTGGGGGGTTAAAGGGGGGGGGGTTTTTTAAAAAAATTTTCAAAAGGGGGATGGTTTTTTTTTTTTTTTTTGGGGGGTTTTTTTTTTTGGGGGGGGGGGGGGGAAAAAAAAAAAAAAAAAAAATTTTTTTGGGGGAAAAAAAGGTTTTTGGGGGGGGGGTTTGGCCTTTTTTTTTTTGGGGGGGAAAAAAAGGCCCCCTTTTTTTTTTAAAAACCCCGGGGGGTTTTCAGGGGGGCCGGGGGGGGGCGGGGGGAAAAAAAAGGGGGGGAGGGTTTTTTGGTTTTTTAAATTTTTGGGGGGGTTTTTAAAAAAAAGGGGGGGGTTTTTTGGGGGGGGGGCCCCCGGGGGGGGGGGGGTTTGGGGGTGGAAAAATGGGGGTTTTTTTTTTTCCCCCCTTTTGGGGGGGGGTTTTTAAAAAGGGGGGGGGGCCCCCCCCCCCCCCCCCGGGGGTTTTGGGGGGGGAAAAAAAGGGGGAAAAAACCCCCGGGGCCCCCGGGGGCCCCCCCCGGGGGGGGGGGGGGGGGGGAAAAAAGGGGGGGGGAAAAAGGGGGGGGGGAAAGGGGGGGAAACCCGGGGGGGGAAAAAAACCCCCCCCCCCAAAAAAAAAACCCCCCCCCCAAAAAAAAAATTTTAAAAAAAAAAAAAGGGAAAAAAAATTTAAAAGGGAAAAGTTTTTTTTTTTTTTTTTTTTTAAAAAAAATTTTTTTTTTTAAAAAAGGGTTTTTTTTTTTAAAAAAAAAAAGGGGGGGGTTTTTTTTAAAAAATTGGGGGTTTTTTTAAAGGGGTTTTAAATTTTTAAAAAACATTAAAGGGGGGGGGAAAAAAAAAATGGGGGGGGGGGGGGGGGGTTTTTTTGGGGGGGGTTTTTTTTGGGGGGGGTTGGGGGAAAGGGGGTTTTTTTTTTGGGGTTTTTTTTTGGGGGGGGGGGGGGGGGGTCCCCGGGGGGGGGGTTTTTTTTAAAATTTTTTTTTTGGGGGGGGGGGGGTTTTTTGGGGGGGGGGGGGGGGGGGGGGGGGGGGGGGGGGGGGGGGGGGGGGGGGGGGGGGGGGGGGGGGGGGGGGGGGGGGGGGGGGGGGGGGGGGGGGGGGGGGGGGGGGGGGGGGGGGGGGGGGGGGGGGGGGGGGGGGGGGGGGGGGGGGGGGGGGGGGGGGGGGGGGGGGGGGGGGGGGGGGGGGGGGGGGGGGGGGGGGGGGGGGGGGGGGGGGGGGGGGGGGGGGGGGGGGGGGGGGGGGGGGGGGGGGGGGGGGGGGGGGGGGGGGGGGGGGGGGGGGGGGGGGGGGGGGGGGGGGGGGGGGGGGGGGGGGGGGGGGGGGGGGGGGGGGGGGGGGGGGGGGGGGGGGGGGGGGGGGGGGGGGGGGGGGGGGGGGGGGGGGGGGGGGGGGGGGGGGGGGGGGGGGGGGGGGGGGGGGGGGTGGGGGGGGGGGGGGGGGGGGGGGGGGGGGGGGGGGGGGGGGGGGGGGGGGGGGGGGGGGGGGGGGGGGGGGGGGGGGGGGGGGGGGGGGGGGGGGGGGGGGGGGGGGGGGGGGGGGGGGGGGGGGGGGGGGGGGGGGGGGGGGGGGGGGGGGGGGGGGGGGGGGGGGGGGGGGGGGGGGGGGGGGGGGGGGGGGGGGGGGGGGGGGGGGGGGGGGGGGGGGGGGGGGGGGGGGGGGGGGGGGGGGGGGGGGGGGGGGGGGGGGGGGGGGGGGGGGGGGGGGGGGGGGGGGGGGGGGGGGGGGGGGGGGGGGGGGGGGGGGGGGGGGGGGGGGGGGGGGGGGGGGGGGGGGGGGGGGGGGGGGGGGGGGGGGGGGGGGGGGGGGGGGGGGGGGGGGGGGGGGGGGGGGGGGGGGGGGGGGGGGGGGGGGGGGGGGGGGGGGGGGGGGGGGGGGGGGGGGGGGGGGGGGGGGGGGGGGGGGGGGGGTGGGGGGGGGGGGGGGGGGGGGGGGGGGGGGGGGGGGGGGGGGGGGGGGGGGGGGGGGGGGGGGGGGGGGGGGGGGGGGGGGGGGGGGGGGGGGGGGGGGGGGGGGGGGGGGGGGGGGGGGGGGGGGGGGGGGGGGGGGGGGGGGGGGGGGGGGGGGGGGGGGGGGGGGGGGGGGGGGGGGGGGGGGGGGGGGGGGGGGGGGGGGGGGGGGGGGGGGGGGGGGGGGGGGGGGGGGGGGGGGGGGGGGGGGGGGGGGGGGGGGGGGGGGGGGGGGGGGGGGGGGGGGGGGGGGGGGGGGGGGGGGGGGGGGGGGGGGGGGGGGGGGGGGGGGGGGGGGGGGGGGGGGGGGGGGGGGGGGGGGGGGGGGGGGGGGGGGGGGGGGGGGGGGGGGGGGGGGGGGGGGGGGGGGGGGGGGGGGGGGGGGGGGGGGGGGGGGGGGGGGGGGGGGGGGGGGGGGGGGGGGGGGGGGGGGGGGGGGGGGGGGGGGGGGGGGGGGGGGGGGGGGGGGGGGGGGGGGGGGGGGGGGGGGGGGGGGGGGGGGGGGGGGGGGGGGGGGGGGGGGGGGGGGGGGGGGGGGGGGGGGGGGGGGGGGGGGGGGGGGGGGGGGGGGGGGGGGGGGGGGGGGGGGGGGGGGGGGGGGGGGGGGGGGGGGGGGGGGGGGGGGGGGGGGGGGGGGGGGGGGGGGGGGGGGGGGGGGGGGGGGGGGGGGGGGGGGGGGGGGGGGGGGGGGGGGGGGGGGGGGGGGGGGGGGGTTAAAAAAATTTTTTTTTTTTTTTTAAAAAAATTTTTTTAAAAACCCCAAAAAAAATTTTTCCCCCCAAAAAAAAATTTTTTTTTTTTAAAAAAAATTTTTTTTTTAAAAAAAAATTTTTCCCCTTTTTTTTTTTTTAAAATTTCCTTTTTCCCCAAAATTTTTTTTTTTAAAAAATTTTTTTTTAAAATTTTTAAAAAAATTTTTCCCCCCCATTTTTTAAAAAAAAAATTTTTTTTTTTTTTTTTAAAAAAATTTTTTTTAAAAAGGGGGGGGAAAAATTTTTTCCCCAAAAAAAGAAATTTTTTAAATTTTTTGGGTTTTTAAAAAAAAAAAGGGGTTTTTTTTTTAAAAACTTCCCCTTTTTTTTTTTTTTTTAAAAAAATTTCCCCCAAACTTTTTTTTCCCCCCCCAAAAAAAAAAAAAAAAAAGGGGGGGCCCAACCCCCCAAAAAAAATTTTAAAAAAATTTTTGGAAAAAAATTTTGGGGGGGGGGGGGGGAAAAAGGGGGGGTTTTCCCCCCCTTTTTGGAATTTTTTTTTTTTTTAAAAGGGGGGAAATTTTTCCCCCCCCCGGGGTTTGGGGGCCCCAAACCCCCAAAAGGGGGCCCCCCTTTTTTAAAAAGGGGGGGGGGGAAAAAAAAAAAAAAAAGGGAAAACCCTGAAATGAAACCCCAAAAATTTTTAAAAAAAAAAAACCCCCCTTTTTTTAAAAAACCCCCCCCAAAAAATTTTTCCCCCCCGGGGTTAAAAAAAGGCCCCCGGAAATTTTAAATTTTGGGGGTTTTTTAAAAAAAAAAAAGGGAAAAAATTTTTTCCCCCCCCCCCCTTTTTTGGGAAAAAACCCCCCCCCCCCCCTTTTTTTTTTTTTTCCCAAAAAAGGGGGGGGGGAAAAAAAAGGGGGAAAAAAATTTTTTTTTTAAAAGGGGTTTTGGGTTTTTTTTCCCCCCCTTGGGGTTTTTAAAAAAAATTTCCCCCTTTTTTTGGGGGAAAAAACCCCCCCGGGGGAAAAATTTCCCCCAAAATTTTTTTGGAAAAATTTTTTAAACTAAAAGGAAAATTTTTAAAAAGCAAAAAAAACCCCCCAAGGCCCCTTTAAATTTAAAAAAAAAAAAAAATTTTTGGGGGTTTTTTTTTTTGGGGGCCCCCCTTTTTGGGGAAAAAAAGGGGGGGGGGCCCCCCCCCCCCCCCCCTTTTGGGGAAAAAGGGGAAAATTTCCCCTTTTGGGGGAAAAAAAAAAAATTTTTTTTTTGGGGGTTTTGGAATTCCCCGGGGGGGCCCCAAAAAAAAAACCTTTTTTTTTTCCCCGGGTTTTTTTGGGGAAAAAAAAAAAAAAATTTTTAAAAAAGGGGACCCCCCCCCCTTTGGGAAAATTTTTTTGGGGGAAAAAAATTTGGGAAAAAAACCCCCCGGTTTTTCCAAAATTTTTTTTTTTTCCCCCTTTTCCCCGGGTTTTTAAAAAGGGGGGGGATTTTTAAAAAAAAAACCGAATAACGAACCCCATTAAAGTTTATGGGACCCAAATGTGAACAATCTAGTGCCCATTTTGAAGGCTTATATGCAAGAAATTTGGCATACAATGGTTATGGGGTTCGGGTACTGCCCCGGGGGACATGTATCAATTAAAATAAAGATTGTAAAAAACTTAATTTTTAAATGAGCATTGATTTATTGATGCTTAAAGTGAAAGCATAAAAATGAAAAATTCCTTTCAATATAGTGCCTGGGGGATCCCCTTAGTCCACCTGTAAAGTGGCACATCTGTACTGTTTATAGAAGCTGCTGCAGCAATAATTGCATTTATAAAGCCCAAAAAATGACATTTTCTCTGCAATCTTTCTTTATTTTATCTTGGTGAGCCAGTCTGTATGACGAGGCCACAATGTAGTGCACTGGGAACAAGATTAGTGATCTTTTGGATAAATTCTGGTGTCTCTACCACAGACTTTGGATAGAAGTAGCAGATGTGGAAAAATTGGTCTTTGGGTGTCGGTGGCGCCTTCACACCGTAACCGTATAGAGGTACTCTTGATGAAAGCAAGAATTGGCCTTGCTGTCAAAAATTGCAATGATATACACCTGTCAAACAGGTGTGCAAAAATAGTTTTTACTTTATGATATGCCAAGTACCAAGGCGTCAATATTTATATGCGGTTTTCAGCAAGCCCTCACTGTATGCGATTCTTTGTATGCATTTTTGTGTTATTCAGTATGTGATACATGATCTCACATGGTATAATAAAATGTTCTTTGCCAAGACTGCTTTTTGGTATACATCTCTCATTCAAAAACTCCCCCTTTTTGTTGGAACCCATAAAAGCAACACTGTGTTTTATATCCCTCTTGTTTACTTTATATAGTGATTGCCTCATTTAAAGTCCCACTGACCACTTTCCCTTTTCTTTGTAATCCAGGATTGATTCATTTTGATAAAAGTCAGATGGTCCACAGAGTCTGTGGACAGACGTGTTCTATGATCAGTAACAAAACCTCCCGCAGCACTGAATGCCCATTCGGAAAGCACACTGGATGCAGGGCAGCCCAGCAGCTGAATAGCAAACTGGGCAAGTTCTGGCCAGTGGTCTATTCTCATGACCAAGTAAGCCAGTGGCCCACCATCTCTGTTTTTTAGCATGTGATGCAGATGCTGCCGATGGGATGTGGAAGCTGACAGCCCTGGGCGGCGAGAACTAAAAAAATTGAGAAATGCATGACTTAAGCTGGCCATACACCTAAAGATTATCTGCAGATTTTCTATGGTTAGATGGAAAAAGTGGGAGATTCCTCCATCCACACAGTTTAGAGAACATGGATAAATCTGTTGCACTTTTTCCATCTAACCATAGAAAATCTGCAGATAATCTATAGGTGTATGGCCAGCTTTAGGCGGCCACCTTCTCCACCGCTACTCTCTTGACACTGTTACCTTCCAGATTCAGGCAAAGAGTTCAATAAACTCTGAGTTCTGAGACCTTCCGCTTATAACGGTGTTCAAGGAGGGTTGCCAACCAATAGTGATCCTTTTCCTTTACGCCACGTATTCTTGGGTCCTTTCGCAGGCTTTGAAACATGAGGGAGCCCCTGCACTGCAAATTTGCAGAGGCATGGGATGCAGAAGTGGGGTCACTGAGGATTACAGTATCCGGCACTGCCTCCTCCCAGCCATGTACTACTTCCAAGGGTTTTTGGGGATGGAAAACCATCTCTTACTGTTTGACGTATGTCTTCCTCTGCTTCAATGCCTCTGAAATCTCTCCTCTTGTGTGTTCTG
Organism: Lithobates sylvaticus; assembly: GCA_028564925.1. Taxonomy (NCBI): domain Eukaryota; kingdom Metazoa; phylum Chordata; class Amphibia; order Anura; family Ranidae; genus Lithobates; species Lithobates sylvaticus. Next base: position 166,917,993 of record CM053026.1, read on the forward strand.
TGGGATAGGAACAATGGTGTCTGCATAGTTGGCCTTGAGAGGAAAGGAAGTCCTCCTCTTCGTCCCACTGCTCTGCCTCGAGTGGCCTGTCCATAATGCCGTGCTGAAGTCTGCTCCAGCAGGAACACAACAGGGATTGTGTCACTGATGCATGCATTGTCACGGCTCACCATCCTTGTGCCCATCTCAAATGGTGACAGTACAGTTCATTCATTCTTTATGAGCAGCCATTGGCATGGGGAAAAAAGCTGAGCCAGTCTGAGCCTGTCGTTATGCCATACTTACACAGTTACTCTTTAACGACCATCTGCTACATGTGCAGCCGCTGCAGCATTGCCAAAGTCGAGTTCCACCTGGTGGGCATGTCACAAATCAGGCGGTTTACGGGCAGGTGGAATTCCCGCTGAATTTCAGCCAACTGAGCACTGGCTGTGTATGATCGCCTAAAATGGCTACAGACTTCTGACCTGCTTTAGTAGATCTTCCAACCCTGGGTACCTATTTAGAAAACTCTGCACCACCAAATTGAGGACATGTGCCATGTTGTCGGAAATTCCGTGTAGGCACCATCGGACAGTTTCCATCGGATTGTCCGACAAACAAAGTCCTATCTCCTGCTGGATAGATTTTTTTGACAACAAAGTCTGATCACACCAAATCCGATCGTGTGTAGCGAATTCCGACGGACAAAGTGCTACGCATGCTCAGATCACATTACAAGACCAAAGCTATTGGCTACTAGCCTCTACGTAGTCCCGTCGTACGCAACAAACGTCACCACGTTCAGAATGATCGGATTTTCCGACAACTTTGTCCGACCGTGTGTACGCAAAACCAACATCGGACAAAGTACGACGGACATGATCCGACGGACCTGGTCCTCGGATAATCCGCGCGTGTGTATGGGGCTTTAGACTGTATGTTGTCTAAAAATTTATTTAGCATGTTAACATTTTCCCCATCCCAAAAATCACACAATTAATACTGTAATTTTAGTGTTTTCGGCCTGGTCACAGGATTGCAGATTATCTTGAGAACATAAATCTGTGCAGTGGATGGGCATGAAAGTATGCATCTAGTTGTGTCATTGCTGGAAAGCCAAAATATTGAAAAAGTAAATCAAATAGATAACATGGGAATAAAAGTTTTGCTACAAATAGGATACAGTCATACAAAGGAGAACAAATAAAAAAAAAGGCAAAGGTAGTCAGTCACTATGTAAAAAAAACACTAACCAAGGTGGCAATGCCATTGGCTTATAACAGAGGAGGTGGTGGAAGTCCCCAAAATCTAGAAAGCCAAGCAGTAACGAATGGCACCACAGTAAAATATTACAACTGAACAAGGTTTATTAGAAATGTGTTAAGATGCACCAAAAAATGCAAGCTGCCCCAGCCACAGGTAGAGACTGTGGACCAGAGACGGCATGGAGATGCAGTCATGGCTGGCGTAGGCAATGAGGAATAATGACAGAGTTGAGCCCTGCCCCCTCCAAGTATGATATCTCAGAATATGGGGAGCACATTTTGAGGATATAAAATACGTTTTTCTTTTAAAGTTTTATGAAAGTTTTTCTGTTCTATGAAAACTGAAAGCGGAACTTTACCCATAACAGTTTGATACCAATTAATGTTTTTGTTAACAAAAGCACATACATTTCACTTTAATAATTATACTACTAAATTAGGGTGTGCTGTAGATCGCTCCAGCATCGCTCCTCTTTCTTCCTTCTGAAGGCTGCCATTTTGTTGAAGCTCAGAGCAGTCACTTCCTTATTGGAAACTTTCCCCCTCTTCATGGTCTCAAAAACTATATTGCATTTTACTTTCTTTAATAAACATATGTACATTTCCAGCCTTGATTGTATGTATTGATTCAGCTAGAGATGAAGGCCATAGAAACTTACAGTACTGAATTTCACAGGCTGCCAATAAGGGGGAAAGGAGATAAGATAAGACGCTATTCTTTTAAGTTTAACTCTTTTGTGTCTTTTTGCTTTTTTTTTCTCCTCCTTTTTTTTCTCACTCCCTAATCTGTATTCCCTTAACACTATGTAATTCCTGTTGCTTTCTTCCCCCTTCAGCAACAGTAAATGTTAAAGTTGTCAGCTGATTGGCCTCTAGTGGCTCTGATTGTACACAGTGCCAAGAATAGAGAGTATGTGCAGAGCAGGGTGGGTCAGGGCATTACTGGATTTTAAACAGTATAGACAATTATTTTTAATGTTTTACATAGCTATACCTGCAAAAGGGGCCAGCCTGAAGTGATCTATCAGGACTTAATTTTCTGACTGAAGTTCCATCATTGAAAATTGATCACACTGATGTACTGACTAGGGATGGGCGAATGGTTCGGCCCGAACTTTCGGCGAACATCCGAACAAACGGGTCGTTCGACCGTTTCTTGGGCCCCCTGAACCGACCACAATGCATTGAGGCGCTGAACAGTGCATTGCAAGCCCTGATTGGCTGAAGCAGTGAAAGCTTCGGCCAATCAGGGCAAAGAGCACTGTCAGAGTCATGATTGGACACTTTCATCCTGACTTTATCCAATCATGGCTCATTCCCGCCCCATAGTATAAAAGTATTCTTTCAATGGCAGCCATTTTCAGTGTGATTTCGACATGGAGAGAGATAGAACAGGGCTCTGTTTAGTGCTATTAGTTAGTTAGAGTGCTATACTGTGCTATTTTGCTTCAATTGTCTGTGTAGAATATTAGTTTAGTGTCAGTCTAGGGATAGTGTGAGTGTAGTGAGGAGGACCATCATTCAGCTTTGCATAGTGTGCAGCTAGAGTAGAAACCGCTCAGATAGTTTCACTGAAGTGTAGTGAGACCGTGTCATTCATACATTAGTGTAGAGTAGGGACAGCTCAGGTAGTTTCAGTGTAGTGTAGTGAGACCATGTCAGTAATCTTTGCATTAGTGTATAGCTAGAGTAGGGGCAGTTCAGATAGCGTCAGTGTAGTGACGGTTGAAAACCATTTAATTGATTGCGTTACTGCCAGTTTAACGCCATATACTGTAGTTCTGTGTGCGTTACTGCCAGTTTAGGCCTCATGCCCACGGACGTTTTTACGCTGTAAATGGCATAGCCGTTTTTAAGCTGCAATAAAAACCAGGACCAGTGCGTTGTGAGGCTCCAGCGCTAGAGCTGTAAAAACGTCAGATGCCGGCAAAAGGTGTTAAATGCGATTTAACGAGGCTTAATGCTGTGTTAAGCCTCGTCTGGTGTTTCTGTCTATTCAAATCAATGGTTCACTATGGGAGCCCATTGATTTGAATAGAGGTCACACCAGAAGTCGGATCAAGAGGATAGACTTGCGGGACTTGAGGGGGGAACCCAGCGCAAATGTAAAAAAAAATTTGCGTGAGCCCCCCCAGACGATACCAGACCCTTCGGTCTGGATCTTAAGGGGAACCCCCACACCAAAAAAAATGCAGTGGGGGTCCACCAAAGATCCAGACCCTTATCTAAGCACGCAGCCCGGCAGGTCAGGAAAGGGGGGGCGAGCGATCACCCCCCCCCTCCTGGACCATACCAAGCCACATGCCCTCAACATGGGGGTTGGTGCTTTGGGGCAGGGGGGCCCTGCGCCCCCACCCCAAAGCACCTTGTCCCCATGTTGATGAGGACAAGGGCCTCTTCCCAACAACCCTGGCCGTTGGTTGTCGTGGTCTGCGGGCGGGGGGCTTATCGGAATCTGGGACATGATGGGATTGTGACGTCATAAGGGGCAGGGTCACTGGATGACATGACCCGGTGACCCGCCCCATGCCTATATAAGTCGCTGCTCACCGCGCACACGGCATTACAGCGGGAGAGAGCATCGAGTCAACATCGGAAGAAGAGTAGAGGGAAGAAGACAATGGAGAAGACCGGGCAACCGCTAGAAAAAGAGCGGGCAAAAGAGCAGAAGATAGAGGAGGAGCCCGGCAGAAGACACCGGAGACCCCCGAAGTCGAAAGAGACCCCCGGAGCTGCCTAATAAATATAGTGTTTTTTTTTTTTTATTGACATTTTTTTTCCCCAGGTAAATATATAGGGGTACAATGTACCCCATACTCATTCACATAGGGTGGGGGCTGGGATCTGGGGGCCCCCGTATTAAATGGGGCTCCTAGATTCCGATAAGCCCCCCGCCCGCAGACCCTGACAACCAACGGCCAGGGTTGTTGGGAAAAGGCCCTTGTCCTCCTCAACATGGGGACAAGGTGCTTTGGGGTGGGGCGCAGGGCCCCCCTGCCCCAAAGCACCAACCCCCCATGTTGAGGGCATGTGGCTTGGTATGCTCCAGGAGGGGGGGCGCCCGATTGCCCCCCCTTTCCTCTTGATCAGACTTCTGGTGCGACCTCTATTCAAATCAATAGGCTCCCATAGGGAACCATTGATTTGGAATAGAGACAGAGAAACACGGCTGAAAGCCAGCGCGGAGTAACGTGCCAAACGTACAGTGACACACAGAACTATACGACATTAAACTTGCACTAACACACACAGAAGTAAATGGCGTTAAACTTGCAGTAACGCACAAAACTCTGCCAGTTTAACGCTATATAGTTTAACGCCATATAGTTTTGTGCGTTACTGCAAGTTTAACGCCATTTACTTCTGTGTGTGTTAGTGCAAGTTTAATGTTGTATAGTTCTGTGTGTCACTGTACGTTTGGCACATTATATTGCAGTACATTATAGTGTATCCGTGGAGTGTGTCTGTGTAGTGTGAGTACTCAAATTAAAGTGCACCAAACACCACTTTATATTGATTAAAGTGCATCTACGTACAGATTTCCACTTCTTTGTTACATTTGCTTATAAGCACCGCCCCCTCCCTCCCAATAATGTCTGGGAGGCCAACAAGGAGAGGCAGACGTTCCTTTGGCACTGTAAGGGGGCCAGCAACAAATGTGTCCACAGGCAAAGGTGGACGTGGTGGTCAGTCAGTCCCCCAACATCAGCCATGGAGGAGTCAGCTGAATTAATTGACCACAGCATCAGCCACTTGCTCCGGCCATTACTGGATTCAGATGTTGGTTCTGAGGTTGAGGATGGCAGGAACATGAGTCTAGAGAGAGGGGAGAGCACTGGTAGACAAATTGGCATTCATGATCCCCCAGCCGCAGCATATTGCTTTGTCTCCAGTGGTAATGATGATGATGATGAAGATGAAGGAGATGGAGATGATGATGATGAGGTCACTGATGTGACTTGGGTGCCAGATAGAGCAGAGAAGGAAACTGAAGGTGAGGCGGCACAACCCCAAGGAGGCCGACATCAAGAAAGAGTAGAGAGCAGCCACCCTATTCCATCACATTCTGTAGCTGTTATCTCCCGGCCCACTCCCCAAAGCTCAGCTGTCTGATCCTTTTTCAGCACATCTGCAGCAGATCGCACTGTTGCTATCTGCAAACTGTGTCTCAGGTACATCAAATATGGCAAAAACACCAGCCATTTGGGTACCACATGCTTAACAAGGCATTTAACGTCAAATCAAAATAATGTAAATATCCGCGCTTAGGAAATGGAACTGCTGCCTCCCTGAATGAACTTCACCGAAATGAAGCCAGAAAATATAAAAAACACTAAGAAGGGATAATGGTGCTGTTCTAGTAAGAGAATACATATTTATTCTCTTACTAGAACAGTGCCATTATCCCTTCTTAGTGTTTTTTATATTTAACGTCAAATCACTCAACCCATTGGCAAGAGCACCTAAAAGCCACATAAAAGGGGCACAAATTGTCAGGGCTGACCCCAGCCCTTCCTTTTCTGAGCTGGCTGCTCAGCTGTCGGCTAGTTGCCAGCTCCTATTTCTCTACAGTGACTCACCTGTTGATGATCCTCCTCGTCAGTCCTGTCTACTTAAGCTGTCCAGCCCAGAGGATCTCTGCCTTCGCCTTGGTCAACATCACAGAGACTATCTCCTGCGTTCCTGTTAAAGAATTGCTTGGCTGACATCCCTTCTGGCTCCAGATCCTGCTTGCTGTTCCACTACACTGATCCCTGACTTTCTGGCTTTGCTGACTATCTGTTCCGGTTACCGAACTTTGGCTATGTTTTGACTACATTTGTTCTATTTATTTTTATTATTAAACAAGTGTGATTTAACTGTACTTCTGTCTCAGTCTGATTCATGGTTTCTGACACAAATCTGTCCCTCCTCCTCCTCCTTACCCAGTTCAGTCTGCCCCTGCTAAACCGAGTCATTACCTCTCAGCAACCTCCACTGACAGGGATGATGGTATAGCACAGGGTGTCCCAGGTCCTAGCAACACATCTGCCAGCAGCACACCACCAACTGTAGACTGTAGCCAGCAAATTTCTCTGCCCCATCTGCTGCAGCGGAAAAAAAAATACAGTCCCTGCCACCCACATGCCCAGCGTCTAAAAGCAAGCTTGTCAAAGCTGTTGGCTCTCCAACTTCTGCCTTTCAGCCTGGTGGATTCTGCCTCCTTCTGTGAATCAGCCTGGTGGATTCTGCCCCCTTCTTTGAGTTTGCACAATATGCTGTATCACAATAGCAGGTTCCCAGTAGCTACTACTTTTCACGTATGGCCGTTCCATCTCTCTACCATCACGTGGAAGGGAATGGTCTGGCATCGTTGGGCAAGGCAGTCAGCCATAAAATCCACCTTACTGCTGACACATGGTCCAGCAAGCATGGGCAGGGACGATATATATTGTTCACAGCGCACTGAGTAATGCTGCTTGCAAGTCAAAAGGATGCAGGACAGGGCTCTGTGCCGCAGCTTGTTGGCCCCCACGTCTCCATACAGCTGGTGGTGATGATGCCAGACCTGTGAGCTCTACCCTCTCCTCCTCCTCCTCCCCCTCTGCCACCTCCATGCCCTCCTATGCAGAATTGTCCTATGAACATCAGGTACCCCTGAAGGCTAAAAGGTGCCATGCAGTGCTTAGGGGACAGGAACCACACCAGAACAGAGATTCTGGCAGCTTTGCAGGGACAGGCCCAGAGGTTGTTCACACCACGCTGCTAGCTGGAGCCAGGAATGGTGGTGTGCGATAATGGCTCAAACTTCCTGTCTGCCCTTACACAGGGAAAGTTGACACATGTGCCATGCCTGGCACATGTCCTCAATTTGGTGGTGCAGCATTTCCTAAATACGTACCCAGGGTTGCAAGATGTGCTAAAGCTGGCCAGAAGAGTCTCTGTAGCCATTTCAGGCGGTCATACACAGCCAGTGCTAGGTTGGCTGAAATTCAGCGGGAATTCCACCTGCCCGTAAACCGCCTGATTTGTGACATGCCCACCAAGTGGAATTCAACTTTGGCAATACTGCAGCAGCTATACATACAGCAGAGGGCCATCAATGAGTACCTGTGCGAGTACAGCACAACGACAGGCTCAGGCCACCTCTGCTTTTTTTCCCCACGTCAATGGCTGATCATTAAGGAGGCATGCACTGTATTGTCACCATTTGAGGAGGCCGCAAGGATGGTGAGCCGTGACAGTGCATGCATCAGTGACACAATCCCTGTTGTTACTGCTGGAGCAGACTCTGCATGGCATTATGGATAGGGCACTGGAGGCAGAGCAGCAAGAGGAAGAGGAGGATTTCCTTTCCTCTCAAGGCCCACTTTATCCAGATACCATCATTCCTATGTCACAGAACACACAGGAGGAGAGAGGGAGGAGGATTCTGGCACTTTCATAGTCTTCGATGAAGAGGAAGACATGTATCAATCTGTAAGCGATGGCTTTCCAACCCCAGGACCCTTGGGAGTAGTACGTGGCTGGGAGGAGGAAGTTCCAGATGCTATCATCCTGAGTGACCCTGAGGAGTCTGCTCCTCAAGCCTCTGCAAATTTGAGGCGCATGGGCAACCTCATGCTTTAAAGCCTGCAAAAGGACCCAAGAATACGTAGCATAAAGGAGAAGGATGATTACTGGTTGGCAACCCTCCTTCACCACCGTTATAAGGGGAAGATCTCAGAACTCATCCCATCCCCACAGAGAGTGCAGAAGATAAAATCTTTTGAGGACACGTTAAAGAGGATTTTATTGAACGTTTTCCCTGACTCCAGGAGGTTACAGTGTCGTGGAAAACGTAGTTTTGAGTTTTCTGTTGGTCAAGAGAGGAGCGTTGGAGAAGGTGTCTGCCTAAGTGAGGCATTTCGGAATTTTTTTAGTCGCCACCCAGGGCTCAGCTTCCACATCCCATCAGCAGCATCTGCATCACATGGTGGACAATTACCTCAGGGCCAAAACAGAGATGGAGAGCTTTCCAGCTGATGATCCACTGGCTTACTGGATTCATTAGAATAGACCATGGGCCAGTATGCTATTGTTCTGCATTTAGCGTGCTTTCAGAACGGACATTCAGTGCTGCAGGAGTTTTCGCTACTGATCATAGAACGCGTCTGTCCACAGACTCCGTGGACCGTTTGACTTTTATAAAACTGAATCAGTCCTGGATTACCAGCTATGAAGCCCCTGATGCCGATGTCACTGATTAAGTCTTTTTGGGATGTGGCATCTCTGCAGAAATTCGAGGCTACCTAGCTTTGAGGGTTTTCAATCATTTCATCTGGAAGAATGTTTTTGGTATAGGTTTCATGGGCACAATTAACACCCAAAGACCAAATTTTCAGCACCTGTTTGACAGGTGGATATCATTGCAATTTTTTTTGCCTTCATCAAGAGCACCTCTATAGGATTACGGTGGGAAGGCGCCCCAGACACCCAAAGAGTAATTATTCTGCACCTGTTTGACATGTGCATATCATTGCAATTTTTTACAGCAAGGCCAATTTTTTGCTTTCATCCAGAGTACCTCTATAGGGTTACGGTGGGAAGGCGCCACCGACACCCAAAGACCAATTTTTCTGCACATGTTTGACAGGTGCATATCATTGTAGTTTTTTACAGCAAGGACAATTCTTGCTTTCATCAAGATTATCTCTATAGGGTTACGTTGGGAAGGCGCCACCGACACCCAAATACCATTTTTTACACACCTGTTACTTCTATCCAAAGTCAAAGTGACACCAGAATGTATCCAAAAAAACTCGAATTTTGTTCCCCAGGAAGACGTAAGGTATTACGAAACATGTAGGGCGGTGCTATGCGCTGACGATGTCATGCCACATGTGACCCCGGACATGGGTGTTTGCTTTTTAAGCTTGCCGGCTGTTTTTATTTGTATTTGTATTATTGCGGTTCTCACCGCTTGCTCCCTTTTTAAAAAAAAAAAAGCATTAAACGCTCCTTTTAAACATTATTTCACGATTGGAGTCCCTCCTATTTTTTATCCTTTTTTTACACTTGTGGCTTTGGGTCTGAGTTTATTTTCCCAGATTCGAGTACCTGCGTGTCTGGATGCATCATATCCTGCTGAGTGACTCCAGCTCATAATAAGAGGACCTTGGAGGTGCCAGAGACCTATCACTCCCCGCAGAGGGTTCAATCTGTTTGCACATACGACCTCGCTTTTGAGGGGGTCCACCTGTTCGGATTTGATTGTCTGCTTGTTTGGTTCCATCACACCCCACTGAGTGGCTCCCGTTCATGATAGGAGTATTTTGGCGGTGCCGGAGACCTGCCAGTCCCCGCAGAGGGCTAAATCTGCCTGTGTATACGACCTCACTCTTTAGGGGGTCTACCTGTTCGGGTAAGGGTTCCCACTTAGACTGGGATCTTCTCCTCAGATCGAGATCCCTTCTCTTTCTGTCGCCTCTCCTTCTTTTCTTCTGGTGAAGGTGGATAACCTCTGTAACTCACTACCTCAATGGACTAATTTTTCATAAATTTTCTTATATATTCATCATTTTTTTGTCTCCTGTATTCACTTAATTTTTTCTATATTTATTCTTGGGTTTTATGATTTTTTTTAAGTGTTCATTATTTATTAATTAATTCATTTGCACTATATGTCACTTAATTTTGTGATTTTTTTTCAGTTTTAGCGCAACTTATGTTTTTTATTATTTTACTTGCACCATAGAGATATTTGATGGTTTTTGTTGCAGCTATTTTTATTTTATTTTATTCTGCGTTGTACTTTAGCGTGGTATTAACCTGTTTTTCTGCTATGTTCAAAGCACATTGTGGCCTCATCATACACAACGGCTCCCCAGCTGTTGCTGAGCAAAATAAAGGCAGCTTGCAGGGAAAATTTCATTTTTTTGGCTTTATAAATGCAGCAGATTCTAGACATGGTACAGATCTGCCACTTTACAGGTAGATTAAGGGGACCCCCCAGGCACTATATTGGAAGGAATTTTTCATTTGTATGCTTTCACTTTAAATATCAAATCACTGCTCATTTAAAAATGAAGTTTTTCACAAACTTTTTCTTTATTGATACATGTCCCCCAGGGCAGGACCTGGGCCCCTATAACCATTGTATGCCCAATTACTTGCATATACAGTGGTGTGAAAAAGTGTTTGCCCCCTTCCTCATTTCCTGTTCCTTTGCATGTTTGTCACACTTAAGTGTTTCGGAACATCAAACCAATTTAAACAATAGTCAAGGACAACACAAGTAAACACAAAATACAATTTGTAAATTAAGGTGTTTATTATTAAAGGTGAAAGAAAATCCAAACCATCATGGCCCTGTGTGAAAAAGTGATTGCCCCCCTTGTTAAAACATACTATAACTGTGGTTGTCCACACCTGAGTTCAATTCCTCTAGCCACACCCAGGCCTGATTATTGCCACACCTGTTCACAATCAAGGCATCACTTAAATAGGAGCTGCTTGACACAGTAAGGTCCACCAGAAGATCCTTAAAAGCTACACATCATGCCGAGACCCAAAGAAATTCAGGAACAATTGAGAAAGAAAGTAATTGAGATCTATCAGTCTGGAAAGGGTTATAAAGCCATTTCCAAAGCTTTGGGAATCCAGCGAACCACAGTGAGAGCCATTATCCACAAATGGCGAAGACATGGAACAGTGGTGAACCTTCCCAGGAGTGGCCGGCCGCCCAAAATTACCCCAAGAGCGCAGCGACGACTCATCCAAGAGGTCACAAAAAACCCCACAACAACGTCCAAGGAACTGCAGGCCTCACTTGCCTCAGTTAAGGTCAGCGTTCATGCCTCCACCATCAGGAAAAGACTGGGCAAAAATGGCCTGCATGGCAGAGTTCCAAGGAGAAAACCACTGCTGAGCAAAAAGAACATCAAAGCTCGTCTCAATTTCTCCACAACACATCTTGATGATCCCCAAGACTTTTGGGACAACATTCTGTGGACCAATTAGACAAAAGTGGAACTCTTTGGAAGGTGTGTGTCCAAGTATATCTGGCGTAGAAGGAACACTGCATTTCAGAAAAAGAACATTATACCAACAGTAAAATATGGTGGTGGTAGTGTGATGGTCTGGGGCTGTTTTGCTGCTTCAGGACCTGGAAGACTTGCCGTGATAAAAGGAACTATGAATTCTGCTGTCTACCAAGAGATCCTAAAGGAGAATGTCCGACCATCTGTTCGTGTACTCAAGCTGAAACAAACTTGGGTTCTGCAGCAGGACAATGATCCTAAACACACCAGCAAGTCCACCACCGAATGGCTGAAGAAAAACAAAATGAAGACTTTGGAGTGCCTAGCCAAAGTCCTGACCTGAATCCTATTGAGATGTTGTGGTATGACCTTAAAAAGGCCGTTCATGCTCGAAAACCCTCTAATGTAACTGAATTAGGACAATTCTGCAAAGATGAGTGGGCCAAAATTCCTCCAGGACGCTGTAAAAGCCTCATTGCACGTTATCGCAAACGCTTGCAAAAGGGAAGGGAAATGGAGGGGGAGGAAGGGTAAAAGGCACAACTTAATTTTTGTTATTGTTTCTTTCTCTTTCCAGAAGATGTCATTAAAAGTGAGGAAATTTATTTATTTATTTATTTATTTTTTTTGGGAAACAATTAGGGTGTGTTATTGTTTACCTACTACCTATGTTTACATATCAAAGTGCCGTAGTTACTCAAAGGAGTTCCAATTGGGACTACGAGAGTAGGATTGTAATATATTGAGGTTATGTTTCCATGTCAGGGGTTACAGAGGATAGGGTGGGGGTATCATAGCCATGTTGGTGCTTAACGTGTTACCTATTTTCTTTATATATGTGATTTGTTTTGTTGTGTTTTGATAAATTAGGTATGCGCGGTCGGACACGTAGGATGCTTGGAGGGTTTTTTTTTTTTTTCTCGGCCTCGTGGCCTTATTTGGTCAATTATGCTCCCCCCCTTTTTTTTTTTTTTTGTTGTTTCTTTTCTTTCTCTTTTCTTTCGAAAAGAGATAAATAGGCTTGAGAAAATATGGACTTCTTGTAACAGGGCTTCTACAGATACAGGGGGAGGGGGAGGAGACAGAAGGGAGCCGGCCTATCGAGACTGTAAGGGAAGAAAAGGGGGGGGGAAGGAAAAGAAAGGGATAGGAGGGGAAGGAAAGGAAAGGGAAGGGGGAAAAAATGTCCTCCTCGCATAATTTGTGTCCCACCTTCCATTCCCCCCCCCCCCCTTTTTTTTTTTTTTTTTTTGACTTGCTGGTGCAAATAACAAAGCTTTTCCGGGGTTAGGAATAATGCATACCGTTTGTTTATATGATTATATGATGACAGGGTAGAGGTGGGGGGATTAGGGAAGCTCTTATGGAGCTTACCCTATTAAAAACCCCCACATAGGTTGTCGCACAGTCCCCCCACTTTTTTTTTTTTTGGGGGGGTAGATGCGACTATATTGTTTGGTAGTAACCAATTAGTTGTTTAGAGAGGGGAAAAGGGGAAGGACTGGGTCTACGTTCCTCAGCCCAGTGCTCTTCCCTTTTCCGATTTTTTTTTTTTTTTTTGTTTTGTTAATAATTTTTTTTTTTTTTTGGTGGTGCTCTGGTAATGGATAGCCTTAAGGTACTTTCACTGAATGCCAAGGGGCTAAATACCCCTGAGAAACGGAAAAGGTTGCTACATGACTTGAAGACTTCCCATACAGATATAGCATTCATACAGGAGACCCATTTTAGGGAGGATAGGATACCTATCCTCAAGAATAGATTCTATTCAGTGACATTCCATGCCACTAATAAGAAGGCAAAATCCAGGGGAGTATCGATCCTTCTATCCAGTAAACATTCCTGGGTAAGTAAGGAAGTATTGCTGGATGAAGGGGGCCGTTACGCGTTTATAAAAGGGACCCTTGGAGGGGTGTGCCTTACCCTAGCAACGATCTATGTGCCTAACGAGCACCAGGACATTTTTATTCGGCAAACTTTGGCCAAACTGTCAGACTTTACAGAGGGCCAGCTGATACTGGGGGGGACTTTAATGTCTCCCTGTCCCCTAAAGTAGATACGTCCTCTGGAAAGTCATCGATCCCTATTGGCTCCCTAAAACGGATTAACCAAGCAATACATAATGCCCAATTGATTGATGTGTGGCGTTTGCAACACTCGGGCGAGAGAGATTATTCATTCTATCCCCCCCCCCATAAGGTCTATTCGAGAATAGATTTTTTCCTGATTCCCCATGCTCAGTTGCACGCAGTGTGTGAAACCTCGATCGGATTGACTACATGGTCTGATCATGCTCCCATACTAATGACCTACGCTCTGTCGCAAGACACCTCTCGGGTGTCACGCGTCTGGAAATTAAATGAAAGCCTTCTACAGGTTCCGGAAGTGATATTAGAAATTACAAAAGAGCTGCCTTTATATTTCCAGACGAATAGAACTCCGGACAGTAGCCCAGGCATGGTATGGGAGGCTCACAAGACCGTTATGCGAGGTATTTTTATCAAACACGGTTCTAGACTTAAAAGAGACAGAGAAAGGCAATTAAATTCGCTTTTGACCAAACTCCAAGATACAGAGTCTAAACATAAACACGCCCCCACTCCTGATATAGAACGGGACTTGGCTGGGATACGGGTACAAATTAATGATCTTCTACAATATAGGGCTAAGGCGGCTCTACAGAAATGCAGGAAAATCAGTTATGCATACGGTAATAAGTGCGGGAAAACATTAGCTAGGTCGATCAAGGAACAAAAACTCAGATCATTTATACCATATATTATGTCCTTAAAAGACCAGAAGACAACTCTTACCTCAAGGATCTCGGAAGTTTTCCGGGATTTTTATGAGTCCCTTTATAACATATCAACGGCGACAAACTCTCAGTCGTTGATAGAAGAATTTATACAATCAGCTAAGATGCCCACTATTACGGCTGAAATCAAAGTTGAACTAGACAAGCCGATAAGCTTGGAGGAATTGACATCAGTGGTGAACTCTACCAAACTGGGAAAAGCACCGGGTCCGGATGGACTTACCCTGCAGTATTATAGAACCTTGCTTCCTAGCCTAGGACCCTATATGGTAGATTTATTCAATGAGCTGGGCAAGGATAAACCCCTTCCTAGCGATACCTTAAAAGCTTACATATCTGTTATTCCGAAGGAAGGTAAGGACCCGACCTTATGTGGCAGCTATCGGCCAATCTCTCTGTTGAATGCAGATCTTAAATTGTTTACTAAAATCCTAGCGAACCGCCTAGCAACTCATTTACCAGATCTGGTGCATTTGGACCAAGTAGGCTTTGTCCCTACTAGGGAAGCGAGGGATAACACGATCAAAGCCCTAAATTTGCTTCATGTAGCCAGAACTTCCTCTATCCCCTGCGTTTTCCTTAGCACAGATGCGGAAAAAGCATTTGATCGAGTGAATTGGCACTATATGTTTTCAGTCCTTCGACATCTGGGACTAGGGGACACTATTATTCAATGGATTTGGGCAATTTACTCAAAACCTACGGCCCAGGTCAAAGTTAATGGGGTCCTTTCTGACTCTTTCTCTATACAGAACGGTACTAGACAGGGATGTCCGCTATCCCCCCTGTTATTCACCTTATCCCTGGAACCATTCTTAAATAGAATCAGATTGAACCCAGATATCCAAGGCATAAGGGTGGGAGGAGAACAATATAAAATATCAGCCTATGCGGACGATATGCTTTTTTCCTTGACAAATCCTGCCATCTCGCTCCCTAATTTATTACGGGAGTTTGAGATATATGGAGCACTTTCTAATCTGAAAATTAACTTTCATAAATCAGAAGCTATGGGGATAGGGATACCTCCTCGCGTGCTAACTACACTCAAATCTAGCTTTAAATTTAAATGGACAGAGACAGCCCTGCAGTATCTAGGCACTTATATACCTATGGATATGTCACGTATTCTTGAACTGAATTTCTCCCCGCTTTTAACCAAGATCCGTATGCTGTTAGAGACCTGGAATAAGGGCTTGCACTCATGGTTTGGTAGAATTAACTTATTGAAAATGTGTATTTTACCAAAATTTCTTTATTTACTCCAAGCACTACCAATCAGACTTCCTTTATCTTACTTTAAACAAGTTAATTCGCTTTTTATTAAGTTTGTGTGGGCCTACAAGAAACCAAGACTTTCTTTTCATTTAATGACCTTACCCAGGCAACATGGTGGCTTGGCTCTTCCGAATATCTTAGTGTACTACCAGGCAATACACATAGGCAGAATCATTGATTGGTGCCGTCACGGTCAATTTAAACTATGGACCCAGATAGAACAAGCTCAAGCACCCATTCCTTTATCAAGGGCCCCGTGGTGCTACGAACATCTTCAGTCATTGTTGAAAAGCCATCCTTTAATAGGTACGACGCTTCGGATAGGCTCCGTAGCTATTAAAAGACCCTCCATTTCCTCTGTGGACTCTCCTTTGTTCCCTATTTTGGGGAACCCACAGTTCTCTCCGGGTATGTGCCTACATAAGTTTGGCCATTTATATTTCTCAGATATGACCCAGGCATCTCATTTCTCTATAAATGGCAGATGGCCCTCAATTGAGGAATTAGTGAGGGAGGAAGGCCTTTTTAAACTGAACTTTTGGCCAGCACTTCAGTTAAGACATTTTTTGGACA
Organism: Lithobates sylvaticus; assembly: GCA_028564925.1. Lineage (NCBI taxonomy): Eukaryota > Metazoa > Chordata > Amphibia > Anura > Ranidae > Lithobates > Lithobates sylvaticus. The sequence continues at coordinate 166,933,907 of CM053026.1, forward strand.
CTATACCTAACCCAGGAAACTACATTCGCCCTTTGACGAAATTTGAAGAATGCTGCTCGGGGGAGGGCATTATAACACAGGTTTTGTCCAAAACATATTCTATGCTGAACTGCCCGGCAGTCTTACCACATCCGCCGTTCTTGGATAAATGGGAACAGGATTTACAACGAAAATTTACACCGGCTCAAATCCAGAATATACTAACCCTGGCTTTGAAGTCTTCAGTTTGTTCAAAAACTCAGGAATTTAACTATAAACTACTGACACGATGGTACCTCACTCCACACCTTTTACATCAATATTACCCGGAGACTACAGATCGTTGTTGGAGATGTGAGGGAGATAGAGGTACGTTACTCCATATATTCTGGTCATGCCCTAAATTGAATCACTTCTGGACGACAGTCCAAGAGGTGACTCAAAAATGCACGGAGTATAAGATTCCTGGTGATCCGGCATTTTTCTTACTCCAGGTCTCGAATATTCTGGTTAAATGCTATCAAAAAACTATTATAAGACATCTTCTTTGCGCTGCAAAGTCCTGCATCCCACTCTATTGGAAAAAACAAATACCGCCAACAGTGGCCGATTGGCTGCGTAAGGTAGTAGATATCTGTGGAATGGAGGACTTGTTAGCAGTGGAGAAACATGAACGGGACAAACATTCCTTGACTTGGAACGCCTGGAAACAGTTCATTGTATCCGAGGAGGGGATAGCCCTCCTTAGATAGGAGAGTTATAAAAGAGTGCTGTGCCCTACAGTTTAGGGCTGTCCAGAACCAGTGACACCTAATTTCTCCCCCTCCTTTTTTCTCTTGGGAGGGGGGTTTAATTTATTTATTTATTTAAAATTCTTTATTTTTTTTTTTTTGTGTGGTCTGTGTGTTGATGTTGTCTATTTAGTTTTTTTTTATTTTAGTGTTGTTTTTTTTTTTTTTTGGTTTTTTTTTTTTTTTGGTTAAATAAGAAAAAGGGAAACGAGCGAGGTTGGGTTTGGTACTTGAACTTATTCTTTTGGTGGTTTTTTTTTTTTTTTTTCCTTCTTCTCTTCTCTCCATATGTTGAATTAGGAAATAACAGGGCGGTAGGCGAGTAGCTTTTTAAGCGACCTCGCTGTTCTGTACCATTATATATGAGAAGAATAAGATTTTAGTTGTGATTTGTATGTTGTTTTATCTTGGAAATGTATTGTATCAACCTGATCTCGCACGTGTGGGGTGCTAATAAAGATTATATTTGAAAAAAAAAAATATGGTGGTGGTAGTGTGATGGTCTGGGGCTGTTTTGCTGCTTCAGGACCTGGAAGACTTGCCGTGATAAAAGGAACTATGAATTCTGCTGTCTACCAAGAGATCCTGAAGGAGAATGTCCGACCATCTGTTCGTGTACTCAAGCTGAAACAAACTTGGGTTCTGCAGCAGGACAATGATCCTAAACACACCAGCAAGTCCACCACCGAATGGCTGAAGAAAAACAAAATGAAGACTTTGGAGTGGCCTAGCCAAAGTCCTGACCTGAATCCTATTGAGATGTTGTGGTATGACCTTAAAAAGCCGTTCATGCTCGAAAACCCTCTAATGTAACTGAATTAGGACAATTCTGCAAAGATGAGTGGGCCAAAATTCCTCCAGGACGCTGTAAAAGCCTCATTGCATGTTATCGCAAACGCTTGGTTGCAGTTGTTGCTGCTAAGGGTGGCCCAACCAGTTATTAGGTTTAGGGGGCAATCACTTTTTCACACAGGGCCATGATGGTTTGGATTTTTTTTTCACCTTTAATAATAAACACCTTCATTTACAAATTGCATTTTGTGTTTACTTGTGTTGTCCTTGACTATTGTTTAAATTGGTTTGATGTTCCGAAACACTTAAGTGTGACAAACATGCAAAGGAACAGGAAATGAGGAAGGGGCAAACACTTTTTCACACCACTGTAAGCATTCAAAATGGGCACTTTTGATTTTTGACGTTCGGGTCCCATTGACTTTAATCGGGTTCGTTATTTGGGTCCAAACTTTCGCAGTGTTCGAAAGTTCTGGTTCGAACTGAACAGGGGCCCGTTCAGCCAATCCCTAGTACTGATGGCCTATCTCATTTATTGAGACCCTAACAAGCCAGGACAGTACAAATACCCCCCAAAAGAAAGTAGACAGTACAAGGTATTTAGTAAGAGGCATGGTGAGTTTTTTGAAGTTGTAATTTTTTCCCATAATTCTTTGCAAAATTAAGATTTGTTTGATTTTTTTTTACCCACATAATTGTCATATTAACAGGTTATTTCTCACACACAGCATATGCATACTTGCAATTACACCCCAAAATACATTTTGCTACTTATTCTGAGTATGGCGATACCACATGTGTGAGACTTTTACACAGCCTGGCCACATACAGAGGCCCAACATGCAGGGAGCATTGATTACACATATCATTTCTAGACTACCTCTTGCACTTTTAAAGGTCCTGGAACACCAGGACAATGGAAATGCCCAAAAATGACCCAATTTTGGAAAGTAAACACCCCAATGTATATTCTATGAGGCATAATGAGTCTTTTGCACATGTCATTTTTCCCACAAGTTTTTGGAAATGTGTAAAGAAAATGAAAACACATTTTTTTTTACACAAAGTTGTCCATTTATAAGATATTTCTAATACATAGCATGTACATAGCAAAAATTACACCCCAAAATACATTCTGCTACTCATTCTGAGTGTGTCTATACCACATGAGTGAGACTTTTTCACAGCCTGGCCACATACAGAGGCCCAACATGCAGGGTGCACCATCAGGTGTTCTAGGGACATACATTTCAAATCTAATTTGACTACCTATTACTCTTTTGTGAGGCACTGATGGGCACTGTAGTGGCATGGATGTGGCATGAATGAACACTGATGTGGCATGGATGAGAACTGATATGGGGATGAGCACTGATGTGGCATGGGTGAGCACTGACTTGGCATGGATGAGCACTGATGTGGCACGGATGAGAACTGATGTGGCATGGATGAGCACTGATGTGGCATGGATGAGTACTGATGTGGCATGAATGAGCACTGATGTGGCATGCATGAACACTGATGTGGCATGGATGAGCACTGATGTGGCACGGATGAGCACTGATGTGGCATGGATTGTGCACGGATGACCACTGATGTAGCACGGATGATTACTGATGTGGCATGGATGTGACACAGATGTGGCATTGATGTGGCATGAATGTGGCATGTCTGAGAACTGATGTGGCATGGATGAGCACTGATGTGACACAGATGTGGCACTGATGAGAACTGATGTGGCACTGATGAGAACTGATGTGGCACGGATGAGAACTGATGTGGCATGGATGAGCACTGATGTGGCATGGATGAGCACTGATATGGAATTAATGTGGCTGGCACAGATGAGCAATGATGTGGCATGGATGTGGCACGGATGAGCACTGCTGGGGCATGGATTTGGTATGGATGAGCACTGATGTGGCATATTTGAGAACTGACTTGTCATGGATGTGGCATGGATGAGCACTGATGTGGCATGGATTTGGCACAGATGAGTACCGATGTGGCACTTATGTGACACGAATGAGCACTGATGTGGCACGGATGATCACTGATGTGGTACGGATGATCACTGATGTGGTACGGATGATCACTGATGTGGTACGGATGAGCACTGATGTGGTATGGATAAGCACTGATGTGGTATGGATAAGCACTGATATGGCATGGATGATCACAGATGTGGGACGGATGAGCACTGATGTGGCATGGATGTGGCACGGATGACCACTGATGTGGCATGGATGTGGCACGGATGATCACTGATGTGGCACGGATGTGGCACGGATGATCACTGATGTGGCACGGATGTGGCACAGATGATCACTGATGTGGCACGGATGAGCACTGAATTGGCATGGATGTGGCATGGATGATCTCTGATGTGGCATGGATGTGGCATGGATGATCACTGATGTGGCACGGATGATCACAGATGTGGCATAGTTCCCTTTCGAGCAAATTTCCCCACTGTCTGAAAGAGAACAGGAAGCTCTAAAAGAGTATGTTGATGACATTTTGGAAAAAGGTTTCACCCCCTCATCTACTTCTCCAGCAGGGGCAGGAATATTCTTTGTGCAGAAGAAAGATCACTTTCTACGTCCATGCGTAGACTGCCTAGAACTCAATGAAATTACAGTAAAGAACCCTTATCCTCTTACCCTTGTACCTGAGTTGTTCCAGAGGTTAAGGTTTGACTGCAACCATGTTCATCAAATTAGATCTGCAAAGGGGCCTACAGCCTGGTCCAAATCCATGAGGGAGATGAGTGGAAGACAGCCTTCCATACCAGATTCTGACACTTTGAATACCTGGTAATGCCCTTCGGTCTGTGCAATGCTCCTGCCACCTTCCAGCATTTTATAAATGATGTATTCAGAGATTTCCTGGACATTTTCCAGGAAATCTCTGTACTGCTTTGCATGGTGCTGGTGACGCCGGTCCTCCATCTACTGTTCCTGCTGCCATCCCCTGCTTCTGCTAGCCAGATACAGCACCTGCCACACACCTCTGCGACCAATGGAAGATCTTGTAGTCACTCTTACCTCACCGCGCTCTAAAGGCCACTGTCGCAACACCAGTGGACCTTGAGCCGGGGCTGTACAAGAGATCTCCCTCTACACGTCAGGCTCTGTCACAATGTACATGGCAGTAGTGTTTAGGGGCGTATCATGAAATCAGTGGTCCCGTGTGCAAGAGCAAAAGTGGGCCCACACCACGCTGAACAGTGGGTGTGGTTTAAAGCGTTTTGTTAACCCCCCCAAAAAATGGATCCTGTTCCCTTAAAGCATGTTATACAGCACAGTGCTTGTGCTGTGTCATTTGCTGTGTAAAGAGGCTTGACACACAAGATACAGGAGCCCTCATTTCTATTACTAGCTGAGACGCACGTCGTGTTTCCTGCCTCACGATCTTAGTGACGGGCCGGCCCCTGCCTCATCCATCAGCTGAGCTGCCTATAGTTTATGGCATGTAAGTGCTTTTAAAATAAAAAATACTTTATTACACTATATCGCCTTCTCTGTGGCTCATATTTGGGGGAGTCATCTTTCACAGATATAAGGATAATGAGTGCTGGATTGGCACTCTAAAGTGTAACATTTGGAGGAAGTCATCTTTTGACGAAACAACGTAGGGTTGAGCGGCGCACTGACGTCACCACCATTCCCCGTCTGTCCAGGAAGCGACGAGTAGCGATAGAGAGAGCCAGCCGGCTCGTTTACAATACACACCTTTATAACACAACAGAAATGTAAGTGCAATATGTACACATATCTTTCCCATTAAAATAGTCTATACGAAATTATGCTATGGATCTTTTTTTTCTCTGCATAAATGAATATTTGTTACGGTGAGGGGAGATTTAAGCAGGAATTCTTCTGTTGATCTGAGTGGGATAGAGACCCTGGCTGGGGGATAAGCCACAGGCCCTTTTGGATCTCCTTAAAAAAGAGATCTAATCAGCTGGTAAGCTACAGTTATTTTACTGGTGGAGGATCTTTTCTTTTGGTGTATTCCATCACATCTCTGAGGGTGTTGAGTGCAGCGTCACCATCAAAGTTTTAACTGTGGACTCTCTACCATATATTGTGGATTTTTATTTATTTATTTATTTCTATATTTTCTATATTTTCATATTTTTTATGAAATCAGTTTTTAGGTTTTTATATTTTTATCAACCTCTCTTCATTGATATTTTTCACGTTGATATTGAATCTTTTTGGGTTAATAATGATCGATTAATACTAAATGCATGATAGCAGAGTCTGATCACATTGCAACTACTATCATTTATTATCACTTGGTTAGTGTATCACGTATTTAATTTTCAGCGCAGCTAATTTTTTATTTGTATTGTATTGTGTGTATGTCACATTAAGTTGCAGCAGAGAATTTTTTATATTTACTATTCATTTTTCACTTCAGAATTAGTTCACAAATACTAGACAGCGCTGTTTTCCCACCATTCACATTTGGAAGATTACCACTCATTCATTGGTGTTGGATCGATAATTTAATGGTTGTTTAGAGTAGGGATGAGCCGAACACCCCCCTGTTCGGTTTGCACCAGAACCTGCTAACAGACCTAAAGCTCGTGTGAACTTTAGAACCCTATTAAAGTCTATGGGACTCGAACGTTCATAATCAAAAGTGCTAATTTTAAAGGCTAATATGCAAGTTATTGTCATAAAAAGTGTTTGGGGACCTGGGTCCTGCCCCAGGGGACATGTATCAATGCAATTTTTTTTTTTTTTTTAATTACCGTTTTTTCAGGAGCAGTGATTTTAATAATGCTTAATGTGAAACAATAAAAGTGTAATATTCCTTTAAATTTCGTACCTGGGGGGTGTCTATAGTATGCCTGTGAAGGGGCGCATGTTTCCCGTGCTTAGAACTGTCCCTGCACAAAGTGTCATTTTTGCAGGAAAAAAAGCTATTTAAAATAACTTGCGGCTAATGAATTGCCGGCTCCCGTGATACAGAGAACAGTCATTCATTAAAAGTCATTGATAAAAAAAGTCATTGATAAAAAAAAAAAAAGCGTGGGGGTTCCCCAAATTCAATTACCAGGCCCTTCAGGTCTGCTATGGATATTAAGGGGAACCCCACTTCAAATTAAAAAAAGAATGACGTAGGGGTCCTCCTAAATATCCATACCAGACCCTTCAGGTCTGGGATGGATTTTAAGGGGAACCCAGGGCAAAAAAAAAAATGGCGTGGGGTCCCCCTCAAAATCCATACCAGACCCTTATCCGAGCATGCAACCTGGCAGGCAGCAGGAAAAGAGGGGGGGATGGGAGCGGCCCCCCTCCTGAACCATACCAGGCCACATGCCCTCAACATTGGGAGGGTGCTTTGGGGGTCTGTGACCCCTCAAAGCACCATGTCCCCATGTTGATGGGGACAAGGGCCTCTTCCCCACAACCCTGGCCATTGGTTGTGGGGGTCTGCGGGGGGGGCTTATCGGAATCTGGAAGCCCCCTTTAACAAGGGGACCCCCAGATCCTGCCCCCCGTGTGAAATGGTAAGGGGGTACCCCTACCATTTCACCAAAAAAGTGACAAAAATGTTAAAAATGACAGGAGACGGTCTTTGACAATTCCTTTATTAAACTCTTCTTTCATCTTCTTTCTTCTGGTCTTCCTTCTTTCTTTCTTCATCCTTCAGGTTCTTCATCTTCTTCTTCCATCTTCTTCCATCTTCTTCTTCCTCCGATCCGCTTCTTCTTGCTCTGGTCTTCTCGTCCGGCATCTTCTTCCACAGCGTCGGCCCCCCTCTGACATCATGGGGAAAGCTATAGGGAAGTCCCCGTGCGTCAGAGGGGGGTGGGGTCACCAGGTGGTCACCCGCCCTCCATTATAAAAGAGCTGTCAGACGCAGCAAACCCTCACACAGCGGGAGCCTCCCATTGCGCGGAGCAGCCCAAGAAGAGAAGCCGACGTCGTAGAAGAAGATGCCGGACGAGAAGACCAGAGCAAGAAGAAGCGGATCGGAGGAAGAAGAAGATGGAAGAAGATGGAAGAAGAAGATGAAGAAACCGAAGGATGAAGAAAGGAAGAAGGAAGACCAGAAGAAGATGAAAGAAGATTTTAATAAAAGAATTGTCAAAGACCGTCTCCTGTAATTTTTAACCTTTTTGTCACTTTTTTGGCGAAATGGTAGGGGTACTTTTGTACCCCCTTACCATTTCACACGGGGGGGATCTGGGGGTCCCCTTGTTAAAGGGGGCTTCCAGATTCCAATAAGCCCCCCGCCCGCAGACCCCCACAACCAATGGCCAGGGTTGTGGGGACGAGGCCCTTGTCCCCATCAACATGGGGACATGGTGCTTTGAGGGGTCACAGACCCCCAAAGCACCCTCCCAATGTTGAGGGCATGTGGCCTGGTATGGTTCAGGAGGGGGGGCGCTCTTATCCCCCCTCTTTCCTATGGCCTGCCAGGTTGCATGCTTGGATAAGGGTCTGGTATGGATATTTTTTTTTTGGGGGAACCCCACGTAATTTTTTTTTAAATTTGAAGCGGGGGTTCCCCTTAATATCCATAGCAGACCTGAAGGGCCTGGTAATTGAATTTGGGGGAACCCCCACGCTTTATTTTTTTATCAATTACTTTTTTTGTATCAATGACTTTCAATGAATGACTGTTCTCTGTGTTACGGGAGTCGGCAATTCATTAGCCGCGAGTTATTTTAAATAGCTTTTTTTCCTGCAAAAATTACACTTTGTGCAGGGACAGTTCTAAGCACGGGGAAACATGTGCCCCTTCACGGGCATACTATAGACACCCCCCAGGTACGAAATTTAAAGGAATATTACACTTTTATTGTTTGACTTTAAGCATTATTAAAATCACTGCTCCTGAAAAAACTGACGTTTTTAAAAAAAAAATTTGCATTGATACATGTCCCCTGGGGCAGGACCCAGGTCCCCAAACACTTTTTATGACAATAACTTGCATATATATTTCATCTGAAATCATAAGCTGTCACAGGATTCCAGAGTTTCAAAGACTGCATAGGATCTCACCACTCCTTCACTTTTGAATCTTTGAATTTTTCACTTTGGACATCATATTAATCTTCAGGAACATTATTTTATATTTCTAATATTTTTATTAATATTTCCATTTTTATTAAGGTCACACGGAATTGTGCACTTTAATATTTTGAGCTACAAAATTTTTTTCCTCTGAATTTTTTATTATTGTCTATCATTGATTTTTATTTTATTTACCACTTCACGGAGTCACTATAAGCATTTAAATATTTATATTTGTAATATATACATTATAATTATTGCTGGCAATTCAACATGGAAGTCACCTTTTCACAGAAACTATTATCCACATAAGTTTTAATATGTTTCGATCGTTATTGCACTAAGTCACTTTAAGCATTCCATATATAATTTGCTGGATTTTATTTAATGCGAAGATTTTTTTGGCACAGCAATTTCATCATTTATATGTATATGTATTTTATATTTATATTTTTACACATTAATCACATAATTTAATATTATTTCTTTTTAATACTTTGCTCCTTAACACACCCCCCATACTTACCCTGAACAGCGCCACCATCCCTCATTTTACATTACACTCATCTTACTGCATACTTGTGTGTAGTATTCCTTTGGGAGGCTGCAGTTCTAATTCCTAAGCGCGGAATCTACAGTATTTTTCAATAACTTGCATATAGGCTTTTAAAATTAGCACTTGAGATTTCTCCCATAGACTTTTACAGGGTTTTCGAATTTGCCGCAAACACCCCAAATTGTTCGCTGAACAGGCGAACAGGCAATGTTTGAGTCGAACATGAATTTGACTCGAACTCGAAGCTCATCCCTAGTTTAGAGTGTGGTCTGGCTTGGAGAATCCTGGTTCATTGAGGAATCCTTTTCCTACTTTATATGCCTGGTGGTCACCTTGTGGCCAGGGATATCTGGTGAGCAGTTTCATGTGTCACTTCGGGTGAAGCACAGTTTATAAGAATTAAGCACATCTGCACTTTAGGAAGGCACAGTGTTGGAGCACAGTGTATAAAGAAGAATCTACACGATTATATATAAGGATTTTTTTAATACATGTGTATATGTATATTTTTCACCACAGATATATATATATATATATATATATATATATATATATATATATATTAGGGGTGCAACGGATCAAAAAACTCACGGATCGGATCGATCCTCGGATCAGAGTCACGGATCGGATCATTTTTCGGATCAGCAAATAATAATTGAATTTGCAAAAACCTGTGAAAATAGTCCCCACTGTAATATCCACGTATCTCCCCCACTGTAATATCCACGTCATCTCCCCCACTGTAATATCCACGTCATCTCCCCCACTGTAATATTGTCTGAGTATCGCAGAGTATTGGCAGGGTATCGCAGAGTATTGGCAGGGTGTCGCCGAGTATTGGCAGGGTATCGCCGAGTATTGGCAGGGTATCGCCGAGTATTGGCAGGGTGTCGCCGAGTATTGGCAGGGTATTGGCTGGGTAATGCAGAGTATAAGCAGGGTAATGCAGAGTATCGGCAGGGTAATGCAGAGTATCGCAGAGTAATGCAGAGCATCGCAGAGTATTGGCTGGGTAATGCAGAGCATCGCAGAGTATTGGCTGGGTAATGCAGAGTATCGCAGAGTATATGCTGGGTAATGCTGGGTATTGGCTGGGTAATGCAGGGTATTGGCTGGGTAATGCAGAGTTTGTTTACAAGTGATCGCTCCGTCATTTGACGGAGCGATCACATTGTAAACAGTGGCCGGGTGTACCAAGATGGCCGCCGCTCCGGAGCTAGGCCGAAGCCGCGGCCTTTCCTAAGGCCGCCGGGTGTACCAAGATGGCCGCCGACGCTCCGTAGCTAGGCCGAAGCCGCGGCCTTTCCTAAGGCCGAGGCCGCGGAGCGCTCCGCGGATCGCGGGGTGTGCCGATCCGAACGGGGTGACCCGTTCGGATCACGGATCGGCGACGATCCGTTGCACCCCTATATATATATATATATATATATATATAGACATTTATATTTTCTGACATATATGTTGGACAGTTTGATATTTTATTCATGGTCATGTGTTGATTATTATTTTATTGCATATCTACGTTGGATTGTGTATTTGTATATGGTTTTGCGCCTAATTTTTCATCAAATATTGATTTAAAGTCGTTTTACACTTTCAGATGTTTTTGCTTTTTTAACTAGGTATTAGTGCAGTTATAGTCTCTGTGTTGTTTGTTTGCTTTACCTTGTAATGATGGGTTCACATTTTGTGGCTGCATTTGCATGTGTCATTGATAATCGATTTCCCATTGTCTATGTATTCATTCACCTAGCTTGTCCCTATTCCCTAAAGGGCAAGCAACTTCTTGTTCCAGGTCACTCAGCATCCAACCCCATGTCTAGCCATGTGGAAACACATCTCTTCCTGCATAGGGATCTCTTTGTTAATTGCACTGTTTGGTTGTCTCTGTGTCAGGAAGTTTCTGTTCTTAGACTACAGACATAGATCATAAATGAATCTGTGCAGTGCAAGGTGACTTGGCTCATGTTTGAACGCAAACAGATGTCTGATACCTGAATGTGAAAATGTACTTTACTATAAGCTGTGTACAGGGCAACAAATGACACACTGAAACTACAAGTTCAAAGCACATGCTGCGCAGGTGAAAAGCACAAGGTGGAGGAAGGAAGGTTTAAAATGCCTTTAAGAACCCTTGGACTGGGCATCTTTTTCAATTTCTACCTAAATGCTATAGACAGCGTCTGGGTTTTGGAGAATCAATGCTCCCCTTCTTTTTTTCCACTTCTGCCTTTTGTATGATGTTTATATGTAATTTTAAGTAGTTAAACTATAAAGTCTGTATTCAGAAGGGAACAAAGAATGAATTGTTTCTGTTTTTGGCAAGTGTTTGTCCATTTTGGAAAAAACATTGTCTTTTCATTTCTAAAAAAAAAAAAATTAATGGGATAAATATTGCATTGTTTCAGCTGAAAGCTATCTACTACAACAGTCTATGAAATAATTGTTTTTAACTATAGTGCATTTATCAACAAATACAGTCATTTATATTAAAACCACATTTACTCAGCATGTACATATTTCTTCTAAATATCTTTTTGTATAATATGTCTTTAGGAGTTCGTGTTTATTAGTTTAACTTTACCATAGCCCCAGAACACACACTTAAACTAAATAGAAAACCGCAGCTGTGTCTATTTCTGTATGCTATGTCATTTGTCATTGGCTTGAAAGATTGTACTTTGCTGTCATTGTAGCATATCACATAAATATATTGTTTTACTAGGTAAAGTGGACCATTACTTTCATTATTTAACTGGCGTCTTCATCAGGGAAGTAATACACAGTTATGAGGTTTACTTGCTGCAAGCCCTGTATCCCACAATTGTATTACAAGTAATGACAACTTTAGAGTTTCTGTGGGGATATTATTTTGTGGTTTTCTGACCGTAGCAGTGTATTTCTAGCTGGTATGCTTTCTTGAGTAATGCCATGTTGCTTTATCATTTCGGAAGGCTGTAAAAAACAGTATTGCTGTTGCCTTGGATGTCTCTCTGCTAGATGAATATTTATGAAAAGACAACTGGTTAAAGGGCAATGCCTGACATACAGCTAAATTCACAGTTTAACCACATACATTATATAGTATATAGGACATCATTTATGGTGATAACATTTTAGATTCCTTCCTTATTTTCAGTGCCAGCAACAGTGGTCAATTGGATAAAGTAATGCCCCAAGTGAAAAGTCACCCAAAAGATTCTCCCAAAGATTTGACAAGATTGGCCCATCAGTTTCCACCAATATTCACTCTATTTATCATGCAGGCAGCTGACATGCTGATGCTGCTATTATTGCTTTTTACCGCTCCTCCTACACACTTTTTAATTACAGTATAATGTGAGAAAGCATGATTGACCCAAAATAAAAGGACATGAACTGTGTACTTTGGGTTATTTTTGATGTAAAATTGTTAAAAGGAAAGAACAAAGATTTAAGTAACAACCCCAGTCTGTCTTCGTCATACTCACATACTGTTGAAAACTGAGTAGGAATGAGCTCAAGGTTCACTTCAAACTGAATTTTGGCTGTTTGGCCTTCGTCTAAATGCTGGACATTTTGCTTGTTTGGTGGGAGCTGAACAGAGTATATCGTACCAGTGTTTCTACTTAAATAACCATCGACAGCTTAATTTCTGTCAATGTTTGTCAAGGAACCAGCGGGTGTCAGCGCTTACCATGTTCTTGGAAACCAATGACGTTACTCGTCTCACTCATTTACTGGCTGGGATTCCCCAACAATGTAAACAAAGAGATAGCTAATACCGCCATCACTGGCTAATTTTGGCCACATAGTCATATTTGGGCAATTACATCACCTTGAAGACCCTGTTCCTTTGTTTCCATTTAGTGCGGGGCCTGGAAGAGGTCAGTCAGTGTGAGTGAGTGAAGCGATCAGATGTTGTAGTAATCTTTCACTTTCAACGGGTGTCATTCATCGTGAATGACGTGTATCTGCATCTGTGAATGATGTGATTGATGATGGACGTACATTGTGGGACTTTTTTCGTTTACAAACTATTTTTATTATGGAAAAGGTCAAGGTATGTAAAAAATTACAATGATGGTACAGGTATGTATACAAATATCTTTAACAGTGAACATCGTACAGAAAAAAAGAGGGTTGTGGTTAGTCAGATGGAAAAATGCATATGGTTATAATCAGGCCAATCGAGAGTATTGTAGAGGAGAGAAGAAAAAATGTCAATTGCATATATGTTAAGAAGAGGAGGTAAAAAAAATTCTAAACCAGAGAGGTGGTATCCCAGAGAATCCATTTTTTTTTGAGGGGCATAGAATCATATAACGTGTGGTGAATTCTCTCAGAAAGTTTGATGTTCGTCATGAGGTTAATCCCTTACTCATTCATGGGGGACAAGGTAGTATATTGGAGCTCCCTTATTTTAAATGGGGCTTCCAAATTCCGATAAGCCCCCTCCACCCACAGATCCCCACAACCATCAGGCCAGGGTTGTGGGGAAGAAGTAGTGACTGAAGTATTTCTATCCCCTTGTTGCACTATACCAGAAAGTTCAGTCTGTGACACAGTGTGTATGTGTAGTGGTCAGTTAACTGTCCCTTCTGGTCTGGGTTTCTATAGCTAGTGTTGGCTCAGGGCTCAGTAACCAGCATAGGCTAAAGCCAGGATAGGCATTCAACAGGCCATATGTAGTTAAACGTCTACTTGCATGGCAGATTAGATGCTACTAGGGACTATGAAACAGAGTAGATAGTCTGATTCTGGGTTCCAGTGTCACACCACAGTTTTTGCAGGTGAAAAGGTGCATTTCAGGCTGGTTGGACAATGGTTGGAGGATCGTTCCGTTTTTCAGGTCGTTCACACTTCAAGACTTCAAGATGAATGCCACATCAAAATCCTCCTCAGGGGGCCCTTCAACTGGATTTTTCTGTAACACTCATCTGGAGGTTTTATATATATATATATATATATATATATATATATATTATATATATATATTGGATTTATTTATATATATATTGGGATATATGTGCACAATTCCACCAGGAGTCCTTGCTGATATTACCTGTTTGTACATTGGATGTATGCACTATTAATCTTTGTTATTGGCGTGCATCTATATATTTATGGTTAATGTTCTGTTAATGTTATGTTAATGTGAAGGTTCTGGCTCTCTTATTTACCTACAGGTTTAGCTCAATGTCTTGTTTGTGGAGTGCCACTTCTCGTAACCCCCCAAAAAGATGGCTACATATGTTCATTTTAAACATATGTTTTAGAGCCAGAATAAAGGACTGTTCTGGGAAAGTACAAATGATTGGCAAGTATATCATGTCCCATTGTCCTTAGGTCCCTTAAGTGGATCTTTAGCCTTCTTTTAAAGTTGCTGTGATTGGAGTCCTTTCCCCCTGCTATAACACTAATGGATAGTTTAAAAAATTAAGATCTCTACATACCTTTTTTTGAATGTTCCGACTCTACTACCTGCTCTAATTGCCTAGGCGAATTACGTAGTGTGTGCTACCAATGACTCCTGGGATATATTAATCACAAATCTCAGGAGTCTTTAGGTCGCTTTTTTCTCCTGAGAGTTCCGTGCTTGAGAGGGTGGATCAGGGTGGGGGGGGGGGGATAGAGAGGTGTGTCCAGAGGCTATGGATCTCTCTTTGAAAGGGTGGAGGAGAGCAGAGTAGTAGGTCAGAGAGCCATTTCCGGGCCTTGAGAGGGCGGAGGAAAGATCCTCAGATAGCCCAACAGCACTTTGAGCGCCACAGAGAATGGGGAGCAGAAATCATTACCGGGGTAGGGGCCAGCGGGGAGTGCACTGGCTGGGGACAAGCACATTGCTGCCTCCATGACAGAGCCCCAGAGCTCAGGTCAGTTCACTGGCAGCATAGGAGATCGCCACACCTTCCATTGTGTGATCAGAACTGCAGGTGACATTGAGGGTGGGCTTGTGTGTCTATGTGTGAGTGTGTGTCTGTCTGCCTTTTGGTCTGCAGTATGCATATCCCAGAAGAAACAGCCACTGGCTTCACCTGCCCTTTCATAAAATGGCTGCCAACACAGCACGGGTTAGCAGTGTGCTATTAAATCATTACATAAAAAATACAGCTTGATTTTAAAAGTATACTCCCTAAATGTCATCACCAAAAATTGTGGCTGTTTTTTTTTTTTTCTTTCACTGAAGTTCCTCTTTAACTTTAGAAAGTGGTATCTAACTGTCACGTTTATTACATGTTGTGTCTTAAAGCAGGCACTTTAGTACCTTTGCAAGTCTATCACAAAATACAGCATCAGTGTCACTCTTAAAAGAAAAAAGGTCCACTTTTTGTCAATAAAAAGCAGTTCTTGAGTCGGGGGACATTTCCTATTCTGAGATGACATATATCATCTGTTTTCTTCAGCCAAGGCAAAGAATTGCCTTGGCCTCCTCAACCTCAGTGATCAGACTGCAACATTGTAACTTTGTATTCAGTCACATGGTAACAGGCTGCAGCAAGAGGTTTGTAAATATAGAAGAATCGCGAAAGGGAGCCGAATTTACATAATTTGGTGGTTTTCATCTTAGACCATGAAGTAGACGTTGACCCTGGGTAATGCCTGAACAGAGTTTGTACTGTCCTTCTGGAAAGAAAAGCATGCATGCATTGAATATGAAAATAGATACCAAATGCTAGGTTTTCTTATTGACTTCCATGGAATCAGCACTGAATTGAGATGGTAGGGTGAAGCTCAGTTTTGGCAGGCAGTCAGATAAGGGCTTCAAAGCAGCAGATTAGGGGAATGGGTATTATAGAGGTTAGTGTAACCTACATACACCGATCTATTCCAACAGTCCCTTCTTAGTCAATGATTGTGGTGCCTACACTGTTATCGATATTGTTTGTACTTTTGTATTTAATTTTGATCAAGTATGTCACCTTGCACATTAAAATAAACAGCTTTCCAAATTTATTAATTCTAAAAAAAAAACTACTCATAACTTTCAGATGTCATCAGCAGTGAATGTCCTAATTATTTATGGCTAGCATGTTCAGTATCATTCCAATTATTTGTCTTGTCTGAGACATTCTCTAGTCCTGTATTGAATTCACCTGCTCACTGGAAGCAGGGCATGTTCTTTATTTGTCAAGATGATGTTCTAATTATCCTGTCAGTGCTGCTATTAATCCAGACATTTTATTACCAGTTCTTCTGGTATGTGAATATTGGAAGTTTTATAGCGCTTGCTACATTTGTCCTTTTATACTGCTTCTTTACTCGTGACTTGTGTTCCTAGTTTAACTATTTTGTTATCATTTTTCATATCTGTTTTTCATTTTAATAGTGTTCAAGTAAAAGGATATAGCCAGTATTAAAACTGTCTCTCTACCCATCTATTTGTGCATTCAGATTTGAGGCATCGGGCACCAAGCAACATCTGCTTAATACCAAATCTTTCATAATAAATGCACAATCTTACAGCATAGGACTGAACACAATAATTATATATTTGGATTTAGAACTGCTAAATTCCACTCTAACTTCTTTTTAGAATGTTAATGGACAAAAACAGAAAAAATAAAAAAATGACCAGAACATCTGTCATTTTGCTATATGATTCTGTAGTGAGCTATAGAAATGTGTTTTGATTAAATATTTGTTAAATTCAGTCCTTATTGTACAGATCCACTTTTGGTTAGATACTTTACTCCTGACATGAAGCACATGCAGGAATAGCTCTTCTGTATACTACACTGGAAAAAAAGAAGCTGTGGTATGCATAAAGGAGTGAAGGTGGGTGCAGAGCAGCCAGGCACAAGATACATAAATTATTTGTGGCTATGAAGATACATTAATTCATATTTTGAGACTAGTGAAGGTATGTACATTATATCTGAGCTCCAGCCAAAAATAAAAAGATAGAAATGAATATACCATTAAGCGTACACACGGTCGGAATTTCAAACTGAAAAAGTCCGATGGGAGCTTTTCATCGTATATTCCGACCATGTGTATGCCCCAGCTGACTTTTTTCGTCAAATTCAGACGGACTTAAATACAGAACATGTTCTATATTTTTTTGTCAGAAAAACCTTCAGAGTTTATTCCGACGGGAAAACGGGTCATGTGTACAGGGCATAAAAGATAAATTGACAAAATCAGCTTTTGCTGCTATTCAACTTCAATCCATATATTTCCACTGCAGCACTGCATGTTAATGTTTCCTTCCAAAGATATATATGTATATAAATATTCTGCGGCCCTCCAAGTCTTCACTGGTGCCATTTAACCCCTTGTGTCTCAGCCGCTGTAGTAAAGGTGGTCTTGGCAGCCTGGACCCCTCCTGCATGTGTTTCCATAATGACATCGACAACACTGCTATTTACATTAAAAAAACAGTTTTCTGCCATTTAGGGCTGCCGGATCTGTGTGAAAGGAGAGGTGATCGTTCACACCTGCTCAGTCCCAGTTGGAAGGTAAAAGTATTGTGGAGTGGAGTTAACCTGGTCCTTGAGCTCTTGGAATGCCTTTGGAGTAATGGTGCAGTAATATTACCCAGGGATCTGAGAAAGTTATATCTGAGCGACCATACCATTGTGGGGGTCTTTTCTGGAGGTAAGAGGCAGCATTAACAGGTGGTGGAGCACAGCGGTGGAATGTGTTTTTCTGCACATGCATTTGAATTGAAGCACGCATGTGGTCTCCACCAAATATATTTATTTTTCTTGATTGTAGTTTAATTAATTTAAAAAACAATCAAGAATATATATATGCTATACAAATATGCATATTATAAAACATTTAATAATTAACTACAAGCATTAACAATGAGAAATTCAGTTTTATATAATATCGAGTTTTACCATGGATAATATAATATGCAATGCACATTGTACAGTATGTTGTAGAGAAGAAATATTTATACTACTGATCTTAGGTAATACGTAAGATATTATATGGGACTTTGTTTTAGTTAAACTAGAACCTGCTCCCCTATGTGTGCTACTATCACAATATGTCACTGGATTAGTAAGATTACTCCTATCTTGTAAGATATTTGGATTTGTGTTTGCTGCCACTGATTGTAATCATAGGACTATTTCACTTATTTGTATAATGACCAGGAATTCCCTACTCATAATACAAATAAGTCAAATAATCAGCCCCCCCTGGCCCAGTCCGCCCCATAAGACTGGCGCTACACTAAAAGTGTAGCGTAAGCCAGCGGAGACTCTTTTTGCATGAGAGCCAGGAGGAGGCTTTTTTTTATGTGTTGGGGGGCAGCTTTCTTGCTGCCCCCCTCCAAAGTGCTGCCCTAGGCCTGGGTCTTGTTGGCCTAAGCCAAGATACAGCGTTGTTTGCTACAATGTAAAGTAGTGAGTGTACAGCGTGTATAACAGTGTATAACAGTGTAAATTTGCTGTCCCCTCAAAATAACTCAACACAGCCATTAATGTCTAAACCGCTGGCAACAAAAGTGAGTACACACCTAAGTGAAAATGTCCACATTGGGCCCAATTAGCCATTTTTCCTCCCCAGTGTCATGTGACTCATTAGTGTTACAAGGTCTCAGGTGTGAATGGGGAGCAGGTGTGTTATATTTAGTGTTATCGAACTCTCTGAGGATGGCCCAGGCTATAAGAAGATTGCCAAGACCCTGAAACTGAACTGCAGCAAGGTTGCCAAGTCCATACAGCAGTTTAACAGGATGGTTTCCACTCAGAACAGGCCTCACCATGGTCGACCAAAAAAGTTGCGTGCACGTGCTCAGCATCATATCCAGAGGTTGTCTTTGGGAAAAAGATGTATGAGTGCTGCCAGCATTGCTTCAGAGGTTGAAGGGGTGGGGGGATCAGCCTGTCTGTGCTCAGACCATACGCCACAAACTGCATCAAATTGGACTGCATGACCATCGTCCCAGAAGCAGCCTCTTCTAAAGATGATGCACAAAAAAGCCCACAAACAGTTTGCTGAAGACAAGTAGGCTAAGGACATGGATTACTGGAACCATGTCCTGTGGTCTGATGAGACCAAAATAAACTTATTTGGTTCAGATTGTGTCAAGTGTGTGTGGCGGCAACCAAGTGAGGAGTACAAAGACAAGTGTGTCTTGCCTACAGTCAAGCATGGTGGTGAGACTCTCACTGCATGAGTGCTGCCGGCACTGGGGAGCTGCAGTTCATTGAGGGAACCATGAATGCCAACATGTACTGTGATATACTGAAGCAGAGCATGATCCCCTCCCTTCAGAGACTGGGTCGCAGGGCAGTATTCCAACATAACGACCCCAAACACACCTCCAAGACCACCACTGCCTTGCTAAAAAAGCTGAGGGTAAAGGTGATAGACTGGCCAAACATGTCTCCAGACCTAAACCCTATTGAACACCTGTGGGGCATTCTCAACTGGAAGGTAGAGGAGCGCAAGGTCTTTAACATCCACCAGCTCCATGATGTCGTCATGGAGGAGTGGAAGAGGAGTCTAGTGGCAACCTGTGAAGCTCTGGTGAACTCAATGCCCAGGAGGGTTAAGGCAGTGATGGAAAATAATGGTGGCCACACAAAATATTGACACTTTGGGCCCAATTTGGACATTTTTACTTAGGGGTGTACTCACTTTTTTTGCCAGTGGTTTAGATATTAAGGGCTGTGTGTTGAGTTATTTTGAGGGGACAGCAAATTTACACTGTTATACACTGTGCACTACTTTACATTGTAGCAAAGTGCCATTTCTTCAAAGTTGGTAACTTCAAAGTTACCAACGTATTGCAAGGAAGGGACACCCATACCTCAGATGGGCCCAACCCACAATTTCCCACAATTATTTAACCAGCGCCGCCTTCAAAGACTCAATAGACCCCCTGCCTGCTGCTTTGACAAGAAAATAAGGTCTTAGAGAGCCTATATACTCACGATTAACCGGTTGTATCTGTCACTCAATCAAAGGCCCCCAGCTGCAACTACACCGGCTCAGGGACAATTAACCACTTATGTACTATCAGATACAACCTAATTATTACCCTGAGGAGCTGCTGGTTGGATGTGGGCTTACCGTTACCTTCTTGACCTCGTATGCGTCTAGGGGTTTCCCGAGGTAGATGGCCCAAAGAATTGCAGAAACTGACACTGGATTTTGCAAAAGGGTAGACAAACAGTCTCTAAATGAAGGATAGAGGGTTTAGGTAGAAAGTTCAGGTACTCTTGGAACTGCTCAAACTGAAAGTCTCTCACTATAGAATCCAGAGAATAACCACTCACAACTGGATTTTCACAGCTATCGGACAAACCTCCTCTCACTAAGCCTAGCAGCCGATAGAGTGTTCAAATAGAGCAAAGTCTCTGCCACAGACTTGGTTGTAGAACTTGTGAATAAAGTCTCTGCCACAGACTTGGTTGTAACTGAAGGAAGTAGACAAACTTAGAGAGCCCTCATATGGTACGAGTATCTTGCAGTCGTTCCGGCGATACTGTACGAGTGTAGATTCACTTGGTGTCTTTCAACTTAGCTTCCAGGCTCTTGCTGAGGAACCAGCCTTATGCGTGGCCCTCTCCCGAAGAGTCCTCCCCTGGTTGCTTTCTCAGTTGCTGGGCCTCTCCACAGATGAGACGGCACCGAACCACCTTGGAATCCTCCTTCCAGTTACTTTGCCTCGGGCTAGCCAGCCCCGAGACTCGGAGCTGGCTGGATCCGCATCCCAGGCCAGGAGAGCCCTGGGGGCTGGTCAGGAGGACCAGGACAAAACAGACAGAACGATCTTCTGGACTGGAACCCCGAAGCACGGGATCTCAGTACCTCTCTTAAGTTCCCTCTCCCAGAATGAACAGCAAGACGATGCTCTCACTGGTTGGTTCCGAGAGAGATTGGCACTCAATGTGCCCAGCCAGACTGTGTTCCCGTACTTGCCAGAAGTGACACCTATGGCCAAGCAGAACCCAGTGCAATCCAGCCAGACTGACACTGAAACCATAATTTGGTATAATTAACCCTAAAACCCAACTGTGGTTTCAGGAACATTAAATATGCAAAACACATCAGGAGCCCGGCGCTAAAAATGTATTGCTAGGAAGGGACACCCATACACCATTTTCCACAGTTAGGAAGGGACACCCATACCTCAGATGGGCCAAAACATACTTTTTTCCTCCAATATTTTACCAGCACCGCCTTCAAATACCTAATATTTGCCTACTGATATGACAAGAAAATAAAAGGACCAAGAAATTGAATGGCAACCTAACATAAAACCCCAAAAACCCACTACAAATACCCCAGCACCTTGAGAAAGTAGGAGGCTCCCCCAAACCAAAACAAACAAGGGAGGGAGGGTGGGAAAAAAAACTGTCTAATGCTGTGATGAGCTCTGACTGAGCTGTGACACGATCCCCCTGTTAGCAGAGTATTGAAATCATGCTGGAAGTTTGTTGTATGCAGTAATACATCAATTCATGTCTTTACAGAATGGAGAAACATGAACACAGAAACAAGGAGCATCCAAGTACATAGAGAGAGGATAGACAAAAATCCTGTTATATCATAGATAACATAACTATACACTATAATACTACAGCACCACCTGCTGCTTAGACAGGCATAATGCATATGTAGTATATAGTCAGTTTATTAACAACTTTTCTGTTGTACTTTTCCAACACCCCCCTCCTCTCTACCCACTACAGGACACACCCTCTGCCTTGACTTTTTCAATCTGCTTAGCAGACTGCAGCATATCAAAATCACCCACTAATACTCCGCCTCTTCTGCAGGCCCCAGTCATGTTGGCCCTCCTCCTAGTTTCACTCAGCTCCAGGGCATGTACTTTCCCCAGCCATATTCTGCCATTGTCCCCATTTTAAAAAGGCCTGTGACTTGCAATCAGGAACAATATATTCCCTATGAAAAAACACGCAGCCTGTTATCACTGTAGTGCATGTGGTCAGAAACAGGCTGCAGGACATCAGCAGCACTGGGATGTGATAAAGAATGCCTAAATTAACCCACCCCACCCCTCAATTCTCTAAGATACACATCTTTTTGCTACCCCGATGACAGTCAGTAAAACTTACATCTACTTCAAAAGAGCTGTAGGTTCCAAAAGTTCTACAGTGTTCTCTCACTGTGCAGTATGTCAGCAGCACTCCCAATGCTTTTACTTATGACAAATAAAGCACATTGTCGATATGGCTGCCTTGACCTCACCCTTTCAAAGTGAGGGGGTGGCTTATCCATAAGCCCTCTTATTGGCCCCTTCTAAGCCAACTAACCTAAGTTCAAAGTCCAGGCAGATCATTATGTTCCAAAGAATTCAGTCTCAATCTGCAAAGAACCCACAGTAGCAGCAAACTTGATTTAGGACTCCAGCAGCAGCTCTACTTCTGATGCTTAATATGACACTAAGCTAGCTACTAATATTCTTGCTCTGCAGTAAGAAACACTTTTGTTCGGTGAATTCTATTCATAGCGTTAGGGCAATTCAAGATAATATTTTAATATAAAGAACCTAAATAAGTTTAGCAATACAGTGTATTATCACTCCCACTCAGCACTCTCATTTTACATTCTGAGATGTACAGAATCAGCAAGGACATTTTGATATGTTTTGTTTACAGCTTGCTGCTAGCACTACTGCAACTTGTCTCAATAATGTAACTTCACTGGACCAACATATAAACCAATTGCATCACCATGCAATATGAGAAGCTTTTGAACTCATGTTTTAGGCGAGTCTCAAAACCTGGCCCCTTTCATACGGCAACAATAAAGCCTGGGGAATGTCCAGGAAAAACCCAAGCCTACTTACCAACCAGCTCACAGATAACCAAATGAACCTGTCTAACAGTATGCATTAAAAACGGGGGTTTAGTCCGCACGCATTTGCAAACGCATGCGTAAGCCACAGAGCCTCGTCACAGCACCCTGGTATCTGTGGTCCTAACACTAAACTATGAGTGTCCCCACAGTGGAGGCACATGCATTTTGATGAATAGATGAGAGCAAGTGGGCTGAAGGCTGAAGGGGAGCCCACCCCTTCTTAAAGGTACAGGAGCACACCAAACACCCAGCATGTAGCACAATGGCTGCAAAGGTGTTGTCAGACGTATGGCGATACATTCGACATCCGTCTGGGCGGATCAGATCAGATGAGATCTGATGATGTCCGTTTTCGTCCGATCCCTCCATAGGAATCAGTGGCGCTGTGACAGGCCCCTCCCCGCTCAGTGAGCAGAGACGGACCTGTCATTCGGATGGTCAACGGAGAGATCTCCTGCTGAGCTGGCGGACTCTGCTGAGTGGATCCGCCTTGTGTGAATGAGGCCTAACAGTGTAACTACCCAAATGCACATTAGTATAAAATAATCCAGATACATATGCAAGTCAAGTCAAGAATGATTAGGTGAATTTCACAGTATTTCAGTAAATTACTCTTCAAAGAGTTTAACCACTTCCCGCCCGGTCAATAGCATATTGACGTCCGGGAAGTGGTTTCGTTATCCTGACTGGGCGTCATATGACGTCCTTCAGGATAACAGCCTCCGGCGATCGGTGGAGCGGTGTGTCAGTCTGACACACCGCTACACTGATCTCGGTAAAGAGCCTCCGGCGGAGGCTCTTTACCACGTGATCAGCCGTGTCCAATCACGGCTGATCACGATGTACACAGGAAGAGCCGTTGATCGGCTTTTCCTCACTCACGTCTGACAGACGCGAGTAGAGGGGAGCCGATCGGCGGCTCTCCTGACAGGGGGGGTCTGCGCTGATTGTTTATCAGCGCAGCCCCCCCTCAGATGCCCACACTAGACAACTAGGGAAGCCCCCAGGACCACCAGGGAAGCCCCCAGGACCACCAGGGAAGCCCCCAGCATGTGGATGGCCAGGTACATCCCCCATGGCCATCCACATGTTAAAAAAAATTAAAAAAATATGCCAATCAGTGCCCACAGATGGGCACTGATTGGCACATCATATTTCATTAAAAAAAAGTAAAAAAAAGGGATGCCCAGCAATGCCACCCATAAGTGTCATCAGTGCCACTCATCAGCGTCCATCAGTGCCACCTATCAGTGCCCATCCGTGCCCACCCATGCCCACCTATCAGTGCCCATCCATGCCACCTAT
Organism: Lithobates sylvaticus; assembly: GCA_028564925.1. Taxonomy (NCBI): domain Eukaryota; kingdom Metazoa; phylum Chordata; class Amphibia; order Anura; family Ranidae; genus Lithobates; species Lithobates sylvaticus. The sequence goes on from CM053026.1 coordinate 166,958,143, forward strand.
CAGTGCCCATGCATGCCACCTATCAGTGCCCATCCATGCCACCTATCAGTGCCACCTATAAGTACCCGTCAGTGCCGCCTATGAGTGCCCATCAGTGCCACCTGAGTGCCCATCAGTGCCGCATACCAGTGCCACCTATCAATGCCCATCAGTGCCACCTATCAGTGCCGCCTATCAGTGCCCATCATCAGTGCCACCTCATCGGTGCCCCCTAATTGGTGCCACCTCATCGGTGCCCATCAGTGCCGCCTTATCAGTGCCCATTAGTGCCGCCTTATCAGTGCCCGTCATTGAAGAAGAAAACGCACTTATTTACAAAAAAAATTAACAGTGACAAAGAAAAACTTGTTTTTTTGCAAAAATTTCGGTCTTTTTTTGTTTGTTGCGCAAAAAATAAAAATCGCAGAGGTGATCAAATACCACCAAAAGAAAGCTCTATTTGTTGGAACAAAATGATAAAAAATTTGTTTGGGTACAGTGTAGCATGACCGCGCAATTGTCATTCAAATTGCGACATCGCTGAAAGCTGAAAATTGGCTTGGGCGGGAAGGTGTCTAAGTGTCTGGTATTGAAGTGGTTAAAGACCAACTAAGGCATTACTTGCAAACTACAAGTAACAAATTATCTTTTAAGGAATAACTAGAACACAAATATAGGCAAAAGTAGATCACTAGTTAGAGGACACGTTGCAATGCTGATGTGCTAGGACCTAGTCCTGCTGACATCTAAATAACCATGTGGGTGGGGCTAGCTGGTTGGGGCAGAGACCAAGAAATGGGGCATGTTGTATTAGAACAGAGTTAGACAACAAACAAAGCTTTGTAATAGCAGCACAAGCTCTCCTAGTAATTCCAACAAGATGGCAACAGGGTCTATCAAATTGAACTTAACATAATGGTTCTTCACAGTAGGATTGTTATAACAGTCTCTACATGGCAGAAGACACAAGAGTAAGCTCATGATACTGGATGGCATCTAATGAAGGATGTGACTGATAGATGGTGTGGTGGCAAGAGTGCTCCGGAGGCAGAAGGTAGTTGCGTCCCCAACCCCACGGGGTATACTTGTTGGGAGAATCAGTTGTGAGGTCCTTATTCTGTCCCTCCTCCACTTGAACTATTTCCTTTTCTAGACACACTGTCCCTCACCAGCAGGTTCTTGTCCCTAATCTAGCCACTTCATAAATTGAATGCTAACTGCAGAGGGACAGCGCTATTTATTAGCTCTGCCCTCAATGAAGATGGCCGCTGAGGTTATTCAGCGCAGCATCATCCAATCAGAGAGCTGATCCCCTGATGACATCCACAGAGGTCTCAGAAGAACAAGAGCTCCCATTTGCCTTCCTTTCCTCTGCATAATGGCTGCCAACTCAGTGCCATCTCTATGAGGAGGCCAAACTGCACCTGCCTACAACCATATTATTATAAAGCTGTGAAGAATGTCAGCACCATCCTTTTTCATAAAAATAGCTCCTAAAGTAGAACTATAGGCAAAACTTTTATTTTATTTTGGATGGAGCAAGGGAGGGTTATAACCCCTGTCAGATTTTTTTTTTCTCCATATGTGTGCCATCATGGAGATTTGCCTTCACTTCCTGTCCCATAGCCAAACAGGAAGTGAGAGAAAACCCCTGCAAATAAACTACTTGACCACCGGGCACTTAAACACCCTTAATAACCAGACCAATTTTCAGCTATCGGTGCTCTCACATTTTGAATGACAATTACTCAGTCATACAACACTTTACCCTTATGAAATTTTTGTCCTTTTTTTCACACAAATAGAGCTTTCTTTTGGTGGCATTTAATCACCGTTAGGTTTTTTATTTTTTGTGCTATAAAAGAAAAAAGACTGAAAATTATGTAAAAAAACATGAATTTTTCTTCGTTTCTGTTATAAAATTTAGCATATTTGGAATTTTTCTTGATAAATTTTGGCCAAAATTTATACTGCTACATATCCTTGGTAAAAATAAGTACAAATTGGGGTATATTATTTGGTCTTTGTGAAAGTTATAGAGTCCACAAGCTATGGTGCCAATATCTGAAAATTGATCACATCTGCAGTACTGGCGGCCTATCTCATTTCTTGAGACCCTAACATGCAAGAAAAGTACAAATACCCCCCAAATGACCCCTTTTTGGAAAGAAGACATTCTAAGGTATTTAGAAAGAGGCATGGTGAGGTTTTTGAAGTTGTCATTTTTCCCACAATTCTTTGCAAAATCAAGATTTTATTTTTTATTTTTTCACAAAATTGTCATATTAGCAGGTTATTTCTCACACACAGCATATGCATAGCACAAATTACACCCCAAAACACATTCTGCTATTACTCCCGAGTATGGCGATACCACATGTGTGAGACTTTTACACAGCGTGGCCACATGCAGAGGCCCAACATGCAGGGAGCACCATCAGGCGTTCTGGAGCACCCAGGCCAATTCTGACATTTCTCTCCTACATGTAAAAATAATAATTTATTCGCCAGAAAATTACATAGAACCCCAAAACATTATATATGTTTTTTAGCAAAGACCCTAGAGACTACAATGGCAGTCGTTGCAACTTTTTATCTTGCACGGTAAAAAAAAAACGATCCTTGCTTTGATCGTAGCGGTGAGTAGCACCGGAGGGCGGCGGGAGGGCGGAGGAGGGGGGGGGTAGCGGGGGCGGCGGGAGGGGGGGGGACGTCCCCTCTCGCCTCCCCTAAGAATGATCAAGCAGTGGAACAGCCATTATGATCATTCATACTTCAGACGAGTACAGCCGAGTATGGCTGGGTATCACCGAGTATGGCAGGGTATTGCAGGGTATTGCAGGGTATTGCAGAGTATTGCAGGGTATTGCATGGTATCGCAGGGTATGGCAGGGCCTCGCAAAATATGGCAGGGTATTGCAGGGTATTGCAGAGTATTGCAGAATATTACAGGGTATTGCAGGGTATGGAGGGATGGCTGAGCATGGATGAATGGATCGGTGGTGACTGCAGAGCAGCGCTGTGGGCACTACAGATCCCACCCACAGCGCTGATGCCACTGATCCCTTCCCCTCTCCACTCACACTGTACCGATCGGTACAGAGAGAGGAGAGAGGAACCGGCGTCATGAAATTTGTTTTCATTTGACGGAGCGATCACATGGTAAACGACCGCTATCAGCGGCTGTTTACCGTGATCCGTGATGCGCCGGGTCCTCCGGACTCAGCAGTCATGGATGTTCCCAAGTGCGTGCCCCAGGGGGCGCGCGGAAGCAAGATTCTGGGAGGACGTCCCACGAACATCCACCCAGAATAAGCCGACCGTGCTGTAGCCGTCTTTCGGCTATGGTCCGGTCGGCATGTGGTTAAAGGAATTCCTTGGGGACCCCCAGGCTACCAAAACTAGTGTCCCCTTTGGACGATATCCTCTCTATTACTTTTCTGGGGACAATCCAAACTTTGGGATTTTCTTTTACATTCACTTTCAATAATAATGGTAAATAGAACAATTAGGGAGGGTGAATCTCCCTAACAGGGGCACAGACAGTAAAAAAAACTGACAAGCATTCTAAGCTCTCTACTCCATGCAAAACTACAAAAACGTTTTGCCTTTAGTTATACTTTAAAGAATTTTTTTTCCAAGTATCAAACATAATCTACCTTATATATTTAAAGAAAGAGCTGTAACATTTTCAGATGTCTGCCTTTTTATGTTTATCTGAATGATTTCATTTGGGTAAAATGTAGTATATTTCCCACAAACCCTTTGCATGCTTTAAATGCATATGTGCAGATATATTTTAATGATTATATATATATATATATATATATATATATATATATATATATATATATATATTATAGAGAAAAGTGAGTTTCCTGGATAAGACAGTAAGACAGGAGTCATTTACCAGTTGGAGTGTCCCCATGTGTAGTAATTTGGCTGGGGAATGCTTATAATCATGCCATGTTGCTGTATTTTTCAGGAATTTGCTCACATGGGCTGTTTACATAGTACCGTTTTACTGGGTTTTGTCATGGGTAAGCTCACAACCCTAAACCACTGGCTTGGGAGCTATTGATTTTGTAATGCCTCTAATGTTGTTTGTAGAATGTTTATGTAGGAAGGCCCTTGAGAACCTTGGCTATTAAAAATATCTGTCTTGTGTTGACAGCTGTGTTGTGCTGTATGATAATTACAGTGAATAAATAAATCCTTATTGATATTATACTATAATCCTTTAAAATTAAAAGATTAATTGTATCTTTAATAGCTGTTGGGCACCCACAATAAATGTGGGGACTCTATACCAACAGCAATTTTCTTTACTGCAGCCAGAATACCCTAATAAACAAAGGGTTAACATTCAACCCTTCAAGAAGAACTGAACTCTGGAAGCTTTGTCCAAAAATGCTCCTCGGCATAGCAACACAGTAAAGAACAACAGATAACTGCATGAAACCTAATTAGGGCAACAACAGAAGCATTTTAAACAACATAATCAGAGTACTTTGCAGGGAGCTCTTTACGGTTGGATTGCGTTGGGTGGGGAACCTCACTGTCCTCTGTGAGGTCACCTTCAGTACTGTAATTTCCAGATCGAGGCAACAAAGCCTCAGGTGGTTGAGGGTTAACAGGGCCAACTATACCCACTTCACCCGGTCTGGAGGCTGTACCCTTGGAAGAGTCCAAAGATTCAGCAGTAATACTCCATATTTTCCGATTGCACACGTTTCTGGATAAGCTCTCAAGGATTTTGGTGCTGCAGCAACAACCAGCTGGAAACTGGTTCAGAAAGTCACAAGGAAGATATTTGCTAGCACACCATGGATCGACAAGGTAGCATCCAAAGATTCAGCAGGACTGGCAGCCTCCGGGGGCAGTACCTTGGAGTTGTCCATAGATGCGTCGGGGGGACTCTTCTTCTCAGAATCAGCTGGGGCCAGAGGCCCAGATTCAATGGAAGGCAGATACCACACAAAAAGGACTTCCTGGATTGGCAGTACATCCTTGTCTCTTCTGGCTGTGGCCAGTTTGGCGAAACACTCCCCACTCAGGACACAATGGGGTGGATTTACTTAAGGCAAAATGACTGTGCACTTTGCAATGTGCAGTTGCACTCTGCAAGTGCAGTTGCTCTAGAGCAGTGGTTCTTAACCTCAGTCCTCATTACCCCCCACCAGGCCATGTTTGCAGGCTTTCCTTTTATCTTGCACAGGTGCTTTAAATCTAAGTCAATGGCTTGGTATTTTGGACAGCTATTTTATCTAATGGAAATTCCCAAAACATGGCCTGGTGGGGGGGGTAATGAGGACTGAGGTTAAGAACCACTGCTCTAGAGCTTAGTAAATAAGCAGAAGCTCTGCTGGCTTCCATCATCCAATCATGTGCAAGCAAAAATGCTGTTTTTTTATTTTGCTTGCACATGATTTGGTATTCTTTGCAAAGTGAAGATTTGCCTAATTTTCTAAGGTCTGGAGTAACTGGACTTGCAGAGGGCAACTGCACTTAGGAAAGTGCACAGCCTATTTGCATTCGGTAAATCAACCCCAAGGTCTAGTTTGCAGTGGAGCTGTCTGGGTTGGTGGGAAAGGTTGTTTCTCCATCCGATGGGGGGGGGGGGGGGGGCATTGCCACTTGGGCTCCACCTTGCTGCCTCTTTCACATTTTGAGTTCTTTACCAGCAACCAGTCCCCTAGTCACAGTGGCAATTCATCCTCAACGGTATCCTGTGCCAACTCTGTATGCCTCTCCAGGACTATCTGTTTATATTTTCTCAACCATTTCCACTGCTCCTGCTAGGCGTGCGGGAAGTGGAGAGTTCTGAGGAGTTCAACAGGATGTCTATGGGCAGTTGGCCATAGCGTCTAAACTTCAAGAAGAGATATGGCCCATAGCCCTGTGCACTATGTTATTGTAGACCCAGACCACATCCCCCATCTACTGGTTCCAGCCTTCTCTGTGTCCCTGCTCTAGAGTCCGCAACATACCCAGCAGGGTATCCGCTCAGTGGGCCACACTGTGACTTGTGTAGACAATCACTCCTTCATGTCCATTCTGCCCAAGAGCCAGGATGGCCCCCAGGCATGCTAAATTTCAATCCATATACACCTGGAAGGCATAGGCAAAGAGGGGTGCAGATGTCATATTTTGTGTCAGGGAATCAAAGGCCAACTGTTGCAGCTCCTGCCACTGGGACTGGATCAAGAGAGAGGATCCCCATTTCTCTGCGTAGATTGACCGCTTAGCAACTGGGTGAGCGGTGTGCTGATCTGGGCAAACTTAGGGATAAACTATCTGTCAAAGCCCACCAGCCCCAGGAAAGAGTATAGCTCAGTGATAGTTTTAGGGGGAAGCCACTCCTGTACCCCCTGGGTTTTGGCTGGGTCTGGGGAGACTCCCCCAGCTTACACAATGTTCCCCAGATATTGGATTCTCTGACGCATCAGGCAGCATTTGTTGGGCTTCAATTTTAACCCCTTGATGGGCCAGATGGATGAACACCCAGTCCAGGTGTTGTATGTGGTCTTCGAATTATTTGCAGAAAATTATAATGCCATCGAGAAAGATTAGCACAGTCTCAAAATTGTGGTCCCTAAACACCCTTCCATCAATTGTTGAAAGGTACTGGAGCCATTTTTCAGCCCCAAAGGGCATTCGACTAAACTCAAACAGTCCCAAGGGATGATAAAGGCTGTCTTCTCCTGGTCCTGTTCCCTCACTGGGACTTGCCAGTAACAACTCACTAGGTTGAGCATAGAAAAGTATTGGGCCTGGCCCAGTGCCATGAGTGACTCCTCCACCCTGGGCAAGGGGTAGGCATCCCGGTGGGTACTGGCATTCAACTTACGATAGTCCAAGCAGAACTGCAAGCTGATGTATTTTTTCCATACTTTCCATACTAATGACAGGGGTGGCCTTGTGGACTGCAACTCTCATGGATTACATCACTTTGCAGCATGTTACAGATAAAGTCCTTGACTTCCTGGCAGAGGGCTGGGGAAATATGGCAGTGTCAGTACCGGATGGGTTGAGCATCCCCAATGAACTGGGTAATCAGCTGCCTCAGTGCAACCTTAGTCCTCCGGACTGGTCGTGCAGACCAGTAGGAGAGTTCTCTTATAGTTAATGGAGAAGACATTGTAGAGGCGTAGAGTAATCCTTGAAGTGGATTGCCAGTTGTTCCAGTAACTGCCTGTATTGTCCTTTGTCCAGGGATGGCAACTTGAAACAGGGAACACACAGCTTCCACCCCTGGCTGGGCCCCAGAAATGCAGTGATTGGGTACCATGTAGAGGTCCGCAAATGTGGTGTGATTTGTGAGTGGGAGCGGGACAGGGGAGGTTCCCCAGTTGATGAGCTGCACGAGCACCTCACCTCTGCAAACCTTTGACTAACCATTCCCCCAGCACACCAAGTTCTTTGTGGGGCTCAACCATCACTATGCTCCCTTGCAACTTATTGTCGCCCCAACAGGTAGGGACCAGGCAACCTCTTGGAGGGGCTTCAGGAGTAGTTTTTGTTTGGGGGGGTGTGCTGTCTCGCTGCCCACTGGCAGGTCTCGAAAAGCTCTGATCACATTGAGCCAAACGACTCGTAGGCCACTGTGTGCCTTCCTGATTGTTTAGTCTTAGCCAACAGATGGGGTAGGTCCAGGTTCTTGAAGATGTTCATGCCCGGGATGATAGGCACCGCCAAACCTACTGGACCCCGACCAGCTCCACTACCTGGTCATCTATCTGTATCTGCACCCAGGTAACTCTTTACACCATGATGGGTAGGTTTGTGGCTGCCTTCAGTGACAGCCAGGAGGCATCCAACTGGTCCCGAATCCTGAACCACTAGGAGTAGAACCCATACTCCATGACAGTGACTTCTGACCCAGTGTCAAATAAACATGGGCCCATCTGGTCATTCACTAGGGCATTAACGACTGGACTTGGAGCAACCATAATTAAAACAACAATGTTTGTTGCGCTAAGGCACTCCCAGGTGTAAGCAGGGATACTAATAAAGGCAAGTCAATCTTTTAACCATACACAATAATTAAATATATGCTATGGCAGGTATCAGTTTCATCACCTCGTGGCGGGGGCGTGACCGGACGTGCGAGATGGGAGACGTGTGTGTGATGAGCTGAGTGAGTTCAGCTGTGTGCTCTCCCGTCCTCTGCCCTCTAAAACCCATACCTGAGATGCAGTCCTGACGGCGCTATCGAGGCATATCCTTCCCCTGAGAGACTGTTTGGAACCTGGGCATTACAGTTGCCTCGGCGGAGTGAGGAGAGTGTGCCGCTTGAGTCCTCTGAACGAGGCAAGGAAAGATAGCCTACACCGTTAGCCTGAGCAGACATCCCGCAGACCTCCCACAGGGTCAACAGGCGGGACCAACTGGTGAAGCCGAGCCGTGCCGAGAGGGGCCGGGAATCCCCGAGCGTGACGTCACACGCTGGAAGCGTGTGTCTGAGAGGAACTGCACGAGAGGTGGGGGAGACAGACCCGGAGTCGGCGCCAACGGGCATAGGTGAAACATTGATAATTTCTTGTAGGATCGGAGGCACTGAGGGACACCACCCGGGGGTCGGCCTGCTACAGACGGGACTCCATCAGTGCCAGCGAAATCCCAGCCGATACCAGCACCAGCACGGACCAGCATGGACTGAGTCAGATGGCTTAATCTGGTCACGTGAGTACAAAAAAACAAAAACAGAGAGACTGTATGTTATCATAAAGACCTGAACATAAAGAACCCTGGTATTAAGCACAAGCGTGTGGCCTAGAGTGAAGTGTGGGAGCCCCCTCAGGGATACCCAGAGGTTCTATCTGTGGCCATCTGCGGAGAAGGAATATTATAAATACAATATCCGAGTTGCCTCACAGGAGGAAGTATTGTTTTTTTTTTTTTCCTTTTTATATAAACGGCCTTTAACCAACAGAGGTGTAGGTTGCCCAGGGGCACCTATGAATTGTACTTGGGGTAACTTAAGGAACTGAGGAACTGTATTTGGTGCAGGCACTATTAACTGTAACTGGAATAGGAATAATAGACAAGTGAGACAGCAGCATATGCGTTTTTAAATAAATAAGTGCTCCTGACTTGTTCGTACCCCTTCTTTTTACCCCCTCGGCCCAGACCAATAAAGCACTGAGTAATAAGAACTCAGCTCCTCCTGACCACAGTATGCATGGTACACATAACTCCGCAGAAATAACAGATGGTGCCGCCGGACTTAACATACCACCACCGAAAGAACCGACACTGACAGATGTATTAATGGCTGTAAGGGCATGCAACAAATCACTTAAGGACTTATGTGAGCAAATGAAAGGGGTCAAACAGGACATAAACATGATCAGACTTGACGTACAAAAAACAGTGGAAAGAACTACAGAGTTGGAAGGGAGGGTCTCCCAGATTGAAGATGAGTTATCACCCCTAATAAAAGAACTTAAAGACATGAAAAAACAGATGCACAGGCAAGAGTTTAAAATGGAGGAATTAGAAAACAGGAGCCGACGGGATAATGTTCGTGTGGTGGGGGTACCGGAAAAAAGTGAGGGTAGCAACCCTATTGAATTTTTAGAAAACTGGCTGGTCGAGCTCTTCGGGAGAGAGACTTTCTCAACAATGTTCTGCATAGTGAGAGCACACAGAGTGCCCTTTAGACCTACCACCGCAGGGGGACACCCTAGGACTCTATTGATTAAATTCCTGAATTTCAGGGATAAGATCACCCTGTTACGAAAAGCCAGAGAGGCTGGAATCATTTTGTACAATGGCATAAAAATTTCATTTTATTCAGATTTTTCAACGGATCTACAGAAACGACGGGCGGAGTTCATCCAATCCAAAAGAAATTTACAAAAATGTAAGATCCCCTACGCTCTTCTTTACCCCGCAAAGCTTCGAGTGACTGCACTAGGAACTAACCTGTTTTTTGAAACCCCTGCCGGGGTGGATAAATGGCTGGAAGAAAATAAGGACTCATTTCAAATAACTTGATTGGGAGGGAGAAGGAGGGATGGGGTGGGAGAAACTAGGGGGGGGGGGGGGGGGTTAGGGGGAAAGGTAACTGAAGATGTATATGTATAATGATAGCACAAGTATGGTTTGTGAAAAGGGAGAAGGGGGCGGAGGGAGGGGGGATTGCACACAGTGAATGGGAGGGGGGTAAATGATGGATGAGAAAGCTTGGAAGACTGAGCAAAAGGAGTGGGTAATGGTCACTAAAAGCCCCTTAGGGGGACACCAAGGAAGGTGGAGGGAGGAGGGAGGGGGGAGGAGGGAGTAAATAAGAGGGAGGGGAAGGGTACACTAGTATACTTAAAGGATTTTTTGATAACGGAAAAAAAAGTGAGAAGCACCAAAAATAAGGATTTAAAGTTAGTAATAACACAATGTAGGATCAAGAATGATAATACTTTTTAGGGTTTTGTTTTTGCACATAAAAGGAGGAGTGAAACACGAGTGAAATTAATGATATACATCGGGGTGGAAAAAAGAGGAAAAACAGAAACCAAAAAAAGTTATTTGAAGAAATATATGATGAAGAGTGTTTTTGATGCAGGTTAAAACATTGCGAGTAGGATCTTGGAACGTAAGAGGCTTAGGTACAGTGGGGAAGAGGGCGGTGGTATTCTCTATGATGGAGAAATACGGGGCAGGACTGATCTGCCTGCAGGAGACACACCTCACAAAGGATACAATTCAGCAAATCCGAGTGAAAAAGAAATACCAGGCACAGTACCACTCAGTCTATAGCTCTTATAGCAGGGGGGTGAGTGTGCTGGTAAAGACAGGGGTGAATTTCTCCTGCAGGCAGGTCAGTATAGACGAACAGGGCCGTTACGTCTTTCTTCTTTGTAGTATTAATAACAAAGCGTTGGTGGTGGCTAATATATATATCCCTCCGCCCTTTAAAGTGGATGTCATGTTAAAATTAAATGACTTTTTGATAGATAAACAGGATACTCCAACAATAATAGTAGGAGACTTTAATGAGGTTCTGGATGACAGGATTGATAGGCTCCCAGTAAAGGGGGGGACAGGAACTATGGAGAGTAACAGGTTAAGTCGCCTACTGACGGAGGTAGGCTTAGTGGACCTCTGGAGGGTGCGGAACCCCGGGGTCCAACAATACTCCTGCTATTCTGCAACTCACTCTACGTTATCTAGAATAGATATGGCACTGGGAAATGACAGAATGCTACAGCTTACGGAGGGGACTAGGTATTGGCCGAGAGGGATATCAGACCACTCACCACTAACGATAGCATTAAAATTGGGGGATCAAAGAAAATGTGAGGAATGGAAAATAAACGCACACTGGTTTGAACTATTTAAAGACTCAAGAGACATCCTTTCCAATTTGAGGGAATTTGTAGATAAAAACGCCGGAACCGCAAACGTCCGGATAATATGGGATACGTTAAAGGCCTTTCTAAGAGGCGTCTTCATACAGCATATCGCCAAACATAATAAAGCAGAAAGGGCACAAGAGGAAAGTATTAGGGCGGAAGTGATGACAGCGGAAAATAACTACATAATAGATTAGTCCCCGGAGAGGAAAACAGTATGGCTGGCTAAACAGCAAGAATATAGGCTGGTAAATATGCAGAGAGAAGAGACAAAACTGTTATTGCAGCGCCAAGTCTCCTTTATGGAGGGAGAAACCGTGGGAAGGATGCTGGCGCAGTTGGTGAAGACAAACTCTCCATCATCCACAATCACGGTAATCAGGCCCCCAGGACAGGATGAGACCTCAGACCCCCTTCAGATTATACAGGCATTTAAAGAATACTATCAAAAACTATATACAGCCCAAAAGAAAGGCAGGGAGGAAATAATGGATGATTTCCTGGGTAACCTGGAGATCCCAATTATCTCACAAGAAGAAAGAGATCTACTGGAAGCCCCATTAACTCTTGCGGAGTTACATCAAGCAGTGGCAGAAATGGCCAACCAAAAGTCCCCGGGTCCTGATGGGCTACCCATAGAGACATATAAGTATTATGGAGAGATACTGATACCGGAATTGCTAAAAACATTGGAGGGGGCGAGGGAAATGGGACACTTGCCCACCTCAATGCTAGAAGCAACTATAATCATACTACACAAGGAGGGGAGGGACCCATTGGACGTGGCGGCATATAGGCCGATATCACTCCTGTGTGCAGATGCAAAAATTTTGGCAAAAGCACTGGCAAATAGGCTGAAAGGGCTCATTCAGGGACTGGTCCATCCAGACCAGGCAGGGTTTATACCCAATAGATCTACTAGCACAAACATCAGAAGGACCTTTCTAAATTTACAATCCCCAGTAAAAAATAAGGGGGCAAGAGCGATATTGTCTCTGGATGTGACAAAAGCTTTTGACACCATAGAATGGCAGTATATTTGGAAAGTGTTGGAGAAATTTGGGTTCGGCCCTTCATTGATCGGCTGGATTAAATTGCTCTATGACGAACCCACAGCAAGATTAAAAATGAATAATAAATTGTCAGACAGGATATTACTGGGAAGGGGTACAAGGCAAGAATGCCCACTATCTCCATTGCTTTTTGCCTTGGCCATGGAGCCACTGGCTACCGCCATAAGAAAGTGTACTGAGATAAAGGGATTCCAGAGGAGCTCAGGAGAGGAAAAAATCGCGTTATACGCGGATGATATCCTCCTGTTCCTGGGGGATACGGGCCAGTCTTTGGTTAAGGCAATGAGCCTGGTGGAGATATTTGGCAGTTTCTCGGGGCTGGAGATCAATTGGACCAAATCAGAGTTAATGCCGATAGACTTACAAGGGGAAATAAGATTACCAGGGATCCCTCAGTTGGCAGTGGTAGATGCCCTAAAGTACTTAGGGATAACCATTAGGACAGATCCTAACCAATACATAAAAAAAAATCTTCTCCCTCTCCTAAAAAAATTTAGGGAAAAAAACGATATTTGGAAGCGATTACCTCTGTCGGTGGCAGGTAGATGTAGCCTGATAAAAATGATATGGCTGCCCCAACTGCTGTATGTGTTGCATAATGCACCGGTGTGGATTGTTAAAAAATGGTTCAATAAGATTGAAAGTCTATTTAGAGAACTGATATGGAAGGGGGGACAATCCAGGATAAGCTTACGTACACTACAATTACCTGTAGGGGAGGGGGGAGTGGCACTTCCTAACCCGGAACATTACTACTGGGCGGCACAACTGCAGCAACTGGCGGGGTGCGGGGAGGAGAATGGAGGTACTCCGAACGGGAAAATTCTGATGACAGATAATACGCATGACTCACTAGCAGAGGCATTGGAAGCAGATTTTTTCCCTTGTAGGTATCCGTCAACTCGGATGCTAACAAAGATATGGAATGCATCCAAAAGAGCACTGAATTACAATGGGTGGAATGAATTCTCGCCTATATGGAATAATAATAAGCTGCAAGAGACACTCTTGATAGGTAGAAACAAAGAATGGTTATTGCGTGGAATAAAAAGATTGAACCAACTCTATGTGGGAAATAACCTCAAATCATTCGCAGACCTGAAAATGGAATTCAAAACACCCCAGAGTACACACTACACGTATCTCCAAATAGCGCACGCCTTGAGATCCCAGTTTAGTGGCCAATCACTACGGTGGGTGGATGTCCCCCTCCTACAACGAATATCCAGGTCGGGCCCTACGAAGGGTTTAATTTCGGTAATATACGGGCAAATAAGTACAACAGTTAAAAGTAATGTGAAACTTGACCTAATAAGAAGTAAATGGGAACGGGATATAGGGGAAATATCACGGGAGCAGTGGAGAAGGGTCCTTGAAATGAGCCCACTAGTGTCAGTCTCAGCCTCGCAAAAGATATCTCATTTAATGTTATTGAACAGAGCCTACTATACCCCAAAACGCTTGTATAAATTTGGCAAAAGAGTAGATGACAAATGCCCTAGATGTCAGGGAACAGGGGACCTCCTACATATGGTCTGGAGATGCCCGAAACTTTTTCGCTATTGGGAGGGGGTGAGCCAGACTCTGAGGGAAAGATTCTCCACGGGGCTGGTAAACGAGGCGATGGTGTGTATTCTGGGGTATAGGCAGGAGCAAGGGGAAAAGAAGAGTACCACGGTGGCCATTTTGAGGAGTCTGTTTCAAGCGAGGAAGATGATTACACTGAGGTGGCAATCAAGGTACCCACCGACAGTAGAGAACTGGGTAGAAAGTGTAAATGAAACGCTTACCAAAGAAAGAGTAACCTACATGAAAAGAGGAAATCGTATAGAGTTTGAGAAAATGTGGAGACCATGGTTGTCAAAGAATTAAGATAAAGTACCAGAAAATAGGGTTGGGTGCAAAAAGAGGGGGGGGGGGGGGGGGTTGGAGAGGGAGATAGTAGACGAGGGTGGATAGAAGGAGAATAATAAGGTAAAGGAAAGGGGGTAATAATAGACAGGACCAAACATTGTATAGGCTTGTTATATATTCTGCAAATGTGAATGTCTGTAAGTTAAAAAACTGATCAATAAAGATTAAAGTTAAAAAAATAAATATATGCTATGGATAGGAAGTGGGGGAAATGGTGAGGGGACGATGATGCTAGTATAGAACATTAAAATCATTAAAAAGACCACCTGAGGAAGGGGCATTCATGCTCCGAACGCATGCATCAGCTTGTAACCGCCCATCAGCAACCACCTGACACCAATGACGCCCGGCTGACGATTTCCTCCTGCGACCTCCACATCAAGCCTGGAACACCGGAAGCCACCGGTGTCGCCGAGCTCGATAGGACCGCGCTGTACTAAAGCCGCCCTGTACTCCTGTGATATTTTCGGTTGCTACTAACAATGTGCCCACAAACCACTGCTGTCTAGTGAGTAAAACTATTTGTGATTAAAATCTGCTTTTTCAACTACTACACTCAGATTGGCACTGCTCTTTTGTTCTTGGAGCAACCATAGCCACTGGCCTTTTGGGACATTGTGTTGCCATTTTGGGAGCTTCAGTGTCATGATGCGGCCCGCAGCAGTGGCTTGTGAAGACCTGGCATTGCTGCCAATACCTTACATGGGCGAAGGAATGAGCACTGGTGCATAATGGATGTGTGAGGACCCACACAAATGGGCTCTGACTCACGGATGTGCATGGCTGCATGGCCATGCATGCTCTTAGCCCAGATTGACACCAAATGGCTTATACCGTATAAGGGAGCTAGCTGCCTCTTGTGATTGCTGGTTGATCGTTGGCTTTGGGTAGATGCTCAAAGCTCCCAACTGCTAGGATTTCCTTCTTCCTTTGTCGTTTCTCAATGGGATTTTGCCCTTGAAGAGGTGGGCTATTTCTTGCTAATGGATGCCATTTTCTGGGTTAGTTAGCTGAGGGTGGTTTGTGTGGCCAACAGGGGAGATGGTGCCAAGGCCTGTTTCCTAGTGATGGGCCAAACACCGCTTGGTTCGGTTAGCACCAGAACTCCCAAATATGTAAAAAGTTCAGACCTGATCCACAAACTCTATTAGGCTACTTTCACACTGGAGCGGTGGGGGCGCTGGCGGTAAAGCGGCACTATATTTAGCGCGGCTTTACCGGCGTTTTAGCGGCGCATTGCGGCTGCTCGCGGGGTGTTTTTACCCCCGCGAGCGGCTGAAAAAGGGTCAATTCCGCCCGCAAACCGCCGCTATTGCGGCGTTTTGCGGGCGGGTTCGGCGCGCTCCCCCATTGTTTTCAATGGGACCGGGCGCTATAGGAGCGGTAAATATACCGCTCCTATAGCGAGCCAAAGATGCGGCTTGCAGGACATTTTTGAGCGTCCTGCAAGCGCACCGCTTCAGTGTGAAAGCCCTCGGGCTTTCACACTGAAGGAACAGCAACAGCTGTTTCGGGTCGGTTTGCAGGCGCTATTCTTAGCGCAATAGCGCTTGCAAACCGCCCCAGTGTGAAAGGGGCCTTAAAGTCTATGGGACCCGAACCCGATTTTGAAGGCTTATATGCAAGTTATTGGCCATAAAAAGGGTATGGGGGCCCGAGTACTGAAAAATTCTGTTAAATATAGTGCCTGGGGTGTCCCCTTTGTCTGCTTGTAAAGTGGCACATCTGTACCATTTATAGAACATGCTGCAGCAAAACCGACATAGATAAAGAAAAAAAAATGACATTTAAATAGATTTTCCCGGCTGCAAGCCAGCAATACAAAAAATTTAATTTTTTTTTAAAAAAAAGCGTGGAGGTCCCCCCCAATCCATACTAGGCCCTTTGAGTCTGGTATGGATTTTAACCACTAAGCCCCAGAAGGATTTAGCCCCTTCCTGACCAGAGCATTTTTTTGCGATTTGGCACTGCGTCGCTTTAGCTGACAATTGTGCGGTCGTACGGCGCTGTACCCAAACAAAATTGACTACCTTTTTTCCCACAAATAGAGCTTTCTTTTGGTGGTATTTGTTCACCTCTGTGGTTTTTATTTTTTGCACTATAAACAAAAAAAGACCGACAATTTTGAAAAAAAAGCTATATTTTGCTATAATAATCCCCCAAAAATATATAAAAAAAAAATTCTTCCACAGTTTAGGCCGATATGTATTCTCCTACATATTTTTGGTAAAAAAATAGCAATAAGTGTATATTGATTAGTTTTCACAAAAGTTATAGCGTCTACAAAATAGGGGGCTAGATTTATGGCATTTTTATTATAAATTTAAATTTTTACTAGTAATGGCAACGATCTGCAATTTTTATCGGGACTGCGACATTATGGCAGACAGATCGTACACTTTTGACACTATTTTGGGACCATTGAATTTATACAGCGATCAGAGCTACATATAGCCAATGATTACTGTATAAATGACACTGGCAGGGAAGGGGTTAAACACCAAGGGGCAATCAAGGAGTTAAGTGTGTTCCCTGGATGTGTTCTAACTGGGGGGGGGGGGGGGGTTGGCTTACTACAACGTGACAGAGATCACTGCTCCCGATGACAGGGAGCAGTAGATCACTGTCATGTTGCTAGGCAAATTGCTAGGCGGCAAATTCAAAGGGACGTACTGGTACGCCCTTTTGCCTGCCCATGCCATTCTGTCAACGTAAATTGACGTGCGGCGGTCGGCAGTCGGAAAGTGGTTAAGGGGAACCCAATGCCAAAATTAGGTAAAGAAATGGCGTGGTGCCCCCCCAAAAATCCATACCAGACCTTTATACGAGCATGAAGCCTAGCAGGTCAGGAGGGGGGGGGGGGCAAGAAAGCACCCCCCTCCCTTCCTGACCTGCCAGGCTTCATCAACATGGGAACAAGGTGCTTTGGGGTGGGGGGGGGGGGGCAGAGCCCAAAGCACCCCCCCCCATGTTGATGGGGACAAGGGCCTACCTCTTCCTGACAACTTTGGGCTGTGGGAGTCTGCAGGCAAAGTGTCAAAGAAAAAAAAACACACACACAGTTTAAAAAAAAAAATGTCCCCCTGAGAAAACCCATCATCAATCATGACACCCGTCGCACTGCTGGACCCCCCCAAAAAAAGCCCCCCTTTGAGGAAAGCTAATGCCATCTGCCTGCTCCACCATCTGACAGTTCTCAAATAGGTAGGGGTGAAGCCATCTGGCGACAACATCTGGTGGCACTGCCCCCATGTGACATCACCAATCGATGCATGCTGGGTTGATGGTGTCACATGTTGAGAGCATGTGGCCTGCTATGGTTCAGAAGGTGGGGCGCTCGCTCATCTCCCCCCTTTCCTGGCCTGCCAGGCTGCATGCTCGAATAAGGGTCTGATATGGATTGGGGGGGACCCCCACGCCATTTCAAAAAATGTTTTATTAACGGCTAATTCGGCAATATTTTTTATTTCATTCAGCTGTCAGCGGGGAAGCCCACTGACAGATGATGACTCATCCATTGTTAAGGACGCTGCAGCCGACTTCCCAGTTCCCAATTTGGGTGTCTGGCGAGCACCCGAACGGTTGATGTTCAGGTTGAACTTATGCCCAGCCTGAACCGCTTGCCCAACCCTACTTTTTCCATACATGTAGCTTTTCATGTTTCTTTGTCATGGTCACAGTTGCTTCAGCATCCTCCTGTGCAACCACATCCACTACTCTGTTGTTGAAAGTAAGGGAAGTCTGCGCTTTTATTAATTTTTGCAGGGCTTCTCTAACCGGGGAGCCTTCATCTCCACCACAAACTGATCCCTCAGTAACCTAAGCAAGGCCCTTTTGTCAGCAGAACTGTGTACATCCTTCTTTTAAGAAGTTAATAGCCAGCTCTGCGATCAGCTGGGTGGGAACCTGGTACAGGCACGCAACAATCTCCATTCTCTGACTGAGAGATGTTTGACCCATTTAACTTCGGCACTAAGGACAAGGCCACTCCTAATTGTGCCATCGTGATTTCCGCTCCTTCTTCTGCACCAGCTGCAGAGAAAGGCATATCCTGCGACTGTTGCCAAATGTGTGCAAGGTGCAGAGTGGTGTGGCAATAAAGATATTGCATAAAGGCACACCCGACCTGTGACAGTGGTATGAAGACGTAAGAATACTGTCATCGTCTGCAACGAGGGCAGGCTTCCTGAAGAGAAGTAAATGTAGTCCTTGCACTGTTCCTACTTCTTTGGAAACCTTTCCTGCCTCTAAACACTGTCCCTGCCAGACAGGGAACTAATCCCTACATTAGCCACTCGCACAAAGCACACCAAGCCCAGGAGCTAGAGTCTTAAATAGACTATGTCTGACCCAAGACAGCTGCTGAAGTCACAGGGGGGGCCAGTGTCCAATTGGACAGCTGGCTCCTAGTGACCACAGGAAGTCATACAGGAACCAAGTTCCTTCCCACTTCCTTCCCCTTCTGCATTGCCACTTTGATCAAGTGCCACCTGCAGTGGGGAATGCAGACTGCACCTGCCTACATATGGTTTGATCACAGTTAACATTTGTAAATGAACCCCATAACACAGCAAATCTTTTTTTATTTCATGTCCATTTTCAGAGTTAAAATCAAATTTCATTTTTTTTCTCTTTTAACCACTTGCCGACCGGCGCACAACGATATACGTCGTCAGAATGGCACGTACAGGCAGGAGGGTGTATATATAAGTCCCTCCTTAATGCCTGTCCGTGCCATCGGGAGCGCGCCGGTCGGGACCCCCGTGAGTCCGGTCGTGGGCCCCGTCTCACGGGAAGGCTGAACGGGGAGATGCCGAGATAAACAGCATCTCCCCGTTCTGCCTAGCAACTAGTGACGCCGATCTCTGCTCCCTGTGATTGGAACAGAGATCAGCATTCACTAGCTGACAGCCACGCCCCCCCACAGTAAGAAACACACCCCTAGGCATACTTAACCCCTACACTGCCCCCTTGTGGTTAACCCCTTCACTGCCAGTGTCATTTATACAGGAATCAAAGCATTTAAATAGCATTGATTGCTGTATAAATGACAATGGTCCCAAAAATGTGTCAAAAATGTCCGATGTTTCCGCCATAATGTCGCAGTCACAAAAAAAATCGCAGATCGCCGCCATTACTAATAAAAAAATAAATTATTAATAAAAATGCTATAAAACTATCCCCTATCTTGTAAACGCTATAACTTCTGCGCAAACCGATCAATAATCGCTTATTGCGATTTTTTTTTACCAAAAATATGTAGAAGAATGTATCGGCCTAAACTGAGGACAAAAAAAAAAATAATGCATTTTTTTTCAAAATTTTCGCGCAAAAAATAAAAACCGCTTCCAGGCCATCCGCAGAGCCACGCAACACGGCCACGGAGGACAACAACTCCCAGCCTTCCCAACAATCCCCTCGATCCCACTCCCCACACACATCTGAAACTCCAACAGATGTAGTGACAATTGCAGTATTGGACACGAGGCTCAATTTACTTTTACATGACCTAACCCACAGCATTGCCAAAGAAGTGGGTAAAATCGCGCACGAGCTGAGGGGGGAAATCGATCAACTAGGAGAACGTACTGACACCCTTGAAAATAAATTCGATGAACTAACCCAATATATGCATGCCCTTGAAGAAGATAACGCCAGCATGAAGCACACTGTCTCTCAACTTCAAATGCAACAAGAAGATTTGGAGAACCGCGAAAGACGCCAGAACCTAAGAATCAGAGGGATCTCTGAAACGGTTAGTGACAAAGACCTCCGCCCCTACCTCCTAGGCCTCTTCATTACCCTGGCACCCCATATACCAGACATAGATTGGCGCCTGGACAGGGCACACAGATCATTAGCCCCAAAGCCACCACCTAATGCAAATCCAAGAGACGTCATCGTCCGTTTCCACTTTTATGAAAGCAAAGAAGCACTGACAAATGCCACTCGCAACAAATCCCGTATTGAATTCAAACAATCTAGAATTCAAATCTTCAGTGATCTATCACCAATCACCTTAGCAAAAAGACGCAGCTTTCGACCGATCACCACACACCTGCAAAACCATCAGATCCCATACCGTTGGGGTTTCCCCTTTCGCTTGTCAGTGACCAAAGATGGCGTCCAACACTCCCTGAGAGACCTCTATGAAGGGGAATCCTTCATACGCAACCTAGGACTCCCACCGCTACCCGAAGAAGAAACCCAGGCTCCAATCCCAAATATGAAACCCCTCACCACTCCAGCCAAGATCTGGACCCCGACCCAGAGACGCTCACAGAAGAACTTCTCCACACCTCAGAGGCCTAACCCCCACAGATTCCCGACCTGAGGAAACCCTCCCTTCTATCAAGAACCGGCTTTGGTTTCTTTCTCCTTTTTACACTCTGGAACACCCCCAGAGAATATGCTCTTAGGCCTAGAACACGGCCCCTTTGAAAGACAGTCCTTTTTCTCCTAAAAAGGACTGGGAACTACGTTCTTTCACCGTTGAGATGAACTACATCACATACTAACTGCTGGATAAATCATCTCCTCTTCGATCCATTTTGGCTCCAATGCCTCGACATCTCTTTGGTTTTTCTTTCATCTCGCTTCCCCTTTTACATACACCTACCCATGTTGACGCTACTTTATGTTTCTCTTCCTCAAGCCCCGAACCCGAGCAGTCCCCTTAAGCAGAGATGGGGACCCACGTCCCTTCACTTGGTGACTCCCGCAAGTCGTCATGCGTTCCACTGAGACCCATGGCTTTGGCCTGGGTAGCCTGAATTTTTTTTACATTCAGGCTCATCGACAAATTTTTTTTTGTTCCTTTTATTTTCTTTTCTTTTTTTTTCTATTTGTTTTTTGTATCCCCCCATCCCATGTTTTTTTCCCTTATTTTTCCCACATGTTTTATTTTCATTTTTGTGCAACTGATTTTGCCTCTGATACACATGCGTTCTGTTTAAAAACGCAATTTATAGGTCACCTTTTTTTTGACCAACTTCAGGTAACCACTGTTCAATGTTGTTTTCTTGCTCAACTTCGGTATATCCCTATACCCAAATATTACTATATATGGTTGTTCATATACTTTAAATATTGTGCAGAATGTTTTCCATGGCGCTATCTAACCCTATTAGACTATGGCTCTTAAGATTTATTCATGTAATGTAAAGGGTCTGAACTCCATCAAGAAACGATGGCAAGCTCTGAAGGAGTTCAGGGCCTCCAATGCGGAGGTGATCATGATTCAGGAGACACACTTTAAATCTGAAGGAACTTTCAAATTCGCTTCCAAACATTTTCCGACGGCTTATATAGCCTCTGATCCCTCCGGTAAAGCAGGAGTAGCGATTCTAATTAAACGTTCCTGCCCCATACGGGTCCTTTCGTCCTACCTAGACCCTCACGGTCGTTTCATTCTCCTGAATTGTGATCACCTGAACACACACTTTTCTTTGGCAAACATCTACGCCCCCAATGTGGGACAAATTAAATTTTTGAACTCAGTCTTTGAAAAACTGCAATCCTTTTCCCAACCCTTTACGATTTTAGGAGGCGACTTTAATGTATGCATGTCACCGACCAGAGATAGACAAAACCTTTTCAACAACTCTCAGCAACCCACCTCCCAGAAATTATCAGCATCTTTTCGCCAGCTGACAAGGTCGCATAACCTTTTTGACACATGGAGGGTAAAACACCCCACTCAAAGAACCTATTCCTTCTACTCCCATGCCCATAAAGTATATTCCAGGCTAGACCACTTTCTGGTCACTGCCCCCCTCCTCCCTTACGTTATATCGTCCGAGATAAATCCCATCACCTGGTCGGACCATGCATCCATTGAACTCGATATACTATTATCATCTACTACCCCAAAATCCTGTCACTGGCGCCTTAACAAATCCATGCTAAAAAACCCAACATCCCATTCCCACCTAGAACAAAAACTAACTGAATTTTTTCAATTAAACGAGGGTTCAGTTCCTGAAGTGTCCACCCTGTGGGAAGCCCACAAGGCTTTTTTTAGAGGCGAATGTATATCTACTGGCTCACGCTTAAAGCGAGATTCAGCAAAGATAAAAACCGACCTCACGGCCCAACTCCACTCTGCAGAAAGGAAACTTTTGGCTTCCCCCACGGTGGAAAAATTGAGAACTGTTACCTCACTCCGAAATAGGATCAAAACACTTGATATGAATAAAATCTCCAAATCCATGCTATGGGCCAGACAAAAATTTTACGAATATGCTAATAAACCCCATACTATGCTAGTTAACAGGCTAAAACCTAGACCATACCTATCAATACCAGATCACTTGATACAGCCAGACGGCACTCCCACATACTGTCCCATGACAATGACCAAAACGTTCGGAAATTTCTATAATCAATTATATAACTGTTTAAGCTCAGATCCGAACACACAATTCTCTCAAGCTAAATTTGAAAGCTTCATGTCCTCCCTTAGACTACCTACCCTCTCCTCCACACAGCTTTCCTCACTCAACTCCCCAATAGACTCCACGGAAATAACTGAAGTGATTAAAAATCTCCCGTCTCACAAATCCCCAGGTCCAGACGGTCTGCCATATTCCTACTATAAGACTTTTCGGCCGATCCTTAGCCCTCATCTCCAAAACCTATACACCTCCCTCCTCAAAGGTACCGTTCCACACCCACAATTCATGCACGCCAATATAACAGTCATCCCCAAACCAGGTAAAGACCCAGCCATCCCTGATAACTACCGCCCTATAGCTCTACTAAATTCGGACTATAAAATTTTCACTAAAATATTAGCTAACAGATTATCCCCCATGTTAAAAACCTTAATACATAAAGATCAGGTAGGATTCGTCCCAAACAGACACGCAGGTGATAATACAAGGAGGACCATTGACCTAATAGACTTGGTAAATAAGACCAAACAACCCACCATAGTGCTAAGCCTAGATGCCCAAAAAGCATTCGACCGTTTAAGCTGGCCATTCATGTTTGCGGTCCTACAAAAGTTTGGATTTTCTGGTCCCTTTATACAAGCCCTACAAGCTTTATACTCATTCCCCACATCCCAAGTCCAACTATCCTCCTGTACATCACAAAGGTTCACTCTTAGTAATGGAACGAGACAGGGATGCCCCCTATCTCCCCTATTATTCATATTAAGTCTCGAACCATTGGCGGTCGCTGTCAGAGACCACCCTACAGTACGGGGGATTCCACTGCGAGGACTTGACTATAAACTATCGCTCTTTGCTGATGACATCTTACTAACTCTCACCCGCCCAGAATCCACCTTGCCTGTTCTACACGATATATTATCCTCCTTGAGCTCCATTTCGGGATTTAAAATCAACCAGTCGAAAACGGAAGCCCTTCCCATAAACATACCACCAGATGTACTCTCTTCCCTACAATCTACATATAAATATAGATGGTGCACATCCTCACTGAAATATCTAGGCATACACTTAACCCCTTCATACTCCTCCCTCTATCAGGCCAACTTTTCCCCCATGTTCTCGGAAATAACAAGACTTCTTAATCTCTGGTCCTCCATCCCTATATCGCTCCTTGGCAGGATCAATGTCCTCAAAATGACAATCCTTCCCAAACTGCTTTATCTGTTTGAAACCCTCCCAATCACAGTTCCAATGTCGCAGCTGAGAAACCTCCAGAGGAAATTCCTACAATTTATTTGGAATAATGCGTCCCATAGAATCGCTAAATCGGTGGTCTTTGCCCTCAGGTCTAAAGGTGGACTAGCTGCTCCAGACATCATTAAATATTACTATGCCTCACACCTTAGGGCAATGGCCACCTGGACCTCTAGAAAAGCCCCCAGCAGATGGGCCGAAATAGAAATGAGTATCACCGCCCCAGTACACCTGTGCTACCTACTATGGCCAGCTTCCAACAAATTTATGCCCCAACTGAGGTCCCTATGTCTAGCCCCGATGCTTTTTTCCCTATCCATCTGGAAGAAATGTGCCGAACGGTTTGCCTTATCCTCATTATGCTCCCCTTTACAGAATGTTCTATTTAACCCGGACATTCCAGATAGAATGTCTTATACACGCACCCTTCCATGGACGCAAGCAGGAGTCTTTCAGCTGCGACACTTGGTACACCCCGCATCCCGTAAACTCTACACCTTCAAGGAACTACAAAAGAAACACGACCTTCCCACTTCCCTAGAATACTCCTACCTACAATTCAAACACTATTTTCTCTCCAGCTCTCCCTCCCTCACTTTAGAAAAACCCACAGCTTTTGAAATGTTATGTGCTGACGGTCCATATGAAGCTAAACTAATATCTTCCATATACAAGATGCTACACGAAACCCCCCCTTTAACAGATTTAACGCATAACTATATGAAGAAATGGTCTCGAGCATTAAACCACCCAATCTCACTAATAGACTGGGGTAAAATATGGGAATCCACCTCAAAAATATCACGATGCGTAACCCATAAAGAAACTGCTATCAAAATATTATTTTTCTGGTATAGAACCCCAGACATACTCCATGCTCAAAACTCATCTGTTCCCAATTTATGCTGGAGATGTAGACAGGCAGTAGGTACCCATATTCATATCTTTTGGGAATGCCCTATTCTTGACCCCTACTGGACTGAAGTTCACAAGATGTTACAATCGCTCCTTTCCAGTACGATACGGAGAACCCCTATACACTTTCTGCTAGGCCTTCCTTTCCCGGGAATCCCCAGACCATTACAAAAACTCGGATCTTTTATACTACTGGCAGCAAAGAGAGCCATCCCTAGACAATGGCTATCTCCCTCCCCACCCACTCTCCACCACCTCCTTACGATAACCACAGAAATACGAAGAATACGTATCGGCCTAAACTGAGGAAAAAATTTTTTTTTCGGACACCCCCCCCCCCCTATTTTTGGGGGATATTTATTATAGCTAAAAAAAAAAAATAATGCGTTTTTTTTGTTTCAAAATTTTTATTTTGTTTATGCTCTTTTTTGTTATATAGCGCAAAAAATAAACAATTTAAATTATTATAAAAAACATTTAAAAAAAAAAAATAAAAAATAAATAAAAACCGCAGGGGCGATCAAATACCACCAAAAGAAAGCTCTAGTTGTGGAAAAAAAAGGACGTCAATTTTGTTCGGGAGCCACGTCGCACGACAGCGCAATTGTCAGTTAAAGCGACGCAGTGCCGAATCGCAAAAAGGGGCCTGGTCCTTTGGCTGCAAATTGGTCCGGTCTGAAAGTGGTTAATATATTGCTTATCACTTCTAAATACAATAAAACAATATTTGCTGCAGCTCCTCCTCAGTGCTCTCCATTGCACAGTGCAATGCCCAAGGCTTAAGAAAGCCTCCAGCAGGCACAGGCATTGCTATATAGAGGCGTTTTTATGGATACACACCAAGTGACCTTGAGAAATTCTCTAATTCCACAGGTGAATCAGGAAGGTATTGGCACATTGCCACAAAAAAGGTATGAACTAAAAAAGATATCTGCTTCAGCAGACCTGAACAGGGCATGCGGAGGGGGCGCTCGCTCGTCCCCTCCCTTTCCTGACCCGCTGGGCTGCATGCTCGAATAAGGGTCTTGTATGGATTTTGGGGGGGACCCCATGACATTTTTTTTTTACATTTTGGCATGGGGAGCTCCCCTCCGGATCCATACTACACCTGAAGATCCTGGTATGGACCTGGGGGGGACCCTACGCTGTTTTTATTTCCGATTTTTATTTTTTTACATTCAGCTGTCAGCAGGAAATCTCGCTGACAGCTGATGACTCAACGGTTGTTAAGGATGCGGCGGCTGGCTTCCCGGCCCCCTCCTTAGCAACAAGCTGTATACAGTGTAACAAAAAAAAAACACAAGACGTAAATCGCGGCATAAATCGCGGTTAAATCGTGGTAAAAATGCATGTCCAAAAACAATGCAAAACCACCACAAAAAGCACTGCAGAAATGCTCAAAAGCAACATGCATAGATGTGAATCGAGCCTGGCCATACGAACAATCGGCCAAACTCATTTTCGAAAAACGAACATTCGGCCGTGAGAGAAAACAATAGTGCCATCATGTAATGACCGATAAATTGTTCAGTGGACATAAATGAATGCATTTTTTGTTTGTTTTTTTACATATACCTAGTGCAGAAAGTTTGGACGGGAAACACATTAACCTTTCAATCTATCGTTCGCAGAAAATTTCCAAACTTTGGCTCAAAAACATCCCAACGATTATCGATTTTGTGCCCATTAACTAGCAGAAAAATGAACGAACTGTCTAAATGACTGAATTTTGCCCGATTTTTTCGTATAGTGTATGGCCAGCATTAGAGGCGCCAGGGAACAGATGCAGCATTGGACCGATGCTACATCCACCTAGGTAAGTAGGAATCTAAAAAAAAAAAAAAAGTACCCATACTTCTCTTTTAATACTATATATAATTTATTGTATTTGTGTTATAATTTGAATTGATGTAGGGATAAAACATTCAGTTAATTCAGTTAACTCAGGACACAACAGGATCACACATGTGTGAATGCCTTCTTAGCTAGGCTTGCTACAGGAGACACTCAAACAAGGGAGGAGCCAACAATGCCGATGGTGACTGCCAGAAGAGGATGAAAGCAACCTTTCTGTGCAATATTGTTGCACAGAGCAGGTAAGTATAACTTCCTTTAATATAATATATATATATATATATATATATATATATATATATATATATATATATATATATATATATATATATATATATTCTTTAGTATGACTTTAATGCCCCGTACACACGGTCGGACATTTTCCGACCGCAAAATCCAACGGATTTTGTCCGAAACTTGTGTTGCACACACACGGTCGGACAAAGTTGTCGGAAAGTCCAATCGTTCCGAAGGAGGTGACGTATAAAACGTACAATGGGACTACGTAGAGGCCAGTAGCCAATAGCTTTCATCTCCAAATTTCTTCTGAGCATGCGTGCCACTTTGTGTGTCAGAATTCTCTACACACGATCGGAAAAAGTCCAATCGGATTTTGTTGTCGGAAAATTTTAGATCCTGCTCTCTAATTTTTTCCATCGGAAATTTCGACGGTAAAAGCCCGCTAGAGCCCACACACGATCGGATTTTCCGACAACATAATCCGATCTGACTTTTTCCATTGGAATATGCGACCGTGTGTACGGGGCATAATACTTTCTTATCCTGGGCTGTGCAGGTTAATCCTTGTGTGTATCATTATACTGGTAGAGAAGCTGAGAAAGATGTTAATGCTAAATTCCATCAGCTTTATTTAATATATTTTGAGTTTTACAATTCAATTTTCATTATGTAGTGTTTAATTCCAAAGCAACGCAATTTTGCATTAGTGTGAAAATCTCCCATTAAAGGGAACTTTTCTGATGGAATATTTGTACTTTTTTTTAATGATGTCAGCTAATATTTTTTCAGAAGTTCCTGTTCATCATAAACAGGATATAAAAAAGTTAATAATAATAACCATCATCATTATGAAAAGTAATTTGCAGTGAAAAATTGTTTTATATAAAATCTTCAGCCAAGAATCATTGCTAAAGAAATGAAAACATTTTTAGCAATTGTATTTAATCTGGAAAAGTCAGTATCTTTTGCAGTTCTGCTACATGAAAAAACAAAATCTTTTAGCTATGTCAAGATTCTTTACCGGACATTTAACAGAGCTGTTTTTTCTCACAAAGAATCTTTTTTTTATTTCTGGGTGTGAATACACCTCAATACTTTATAGTACAGGTACATTATTGCAGCCTATTTATAAAGCCTATTTAGTGCAGACATCTTACAGACCTAGACCTATGGTGGTACAGACCCTATATTCTTTAGCACCTTCCAAATTCAGTATTAAAGTGGTTGTAAAGGCAGGAGTTTTTTTGTATCCTAATGCATTCCATGGCATTAAAATAAATAACTTTCTGTGTACAGCAGCCCCCCTCAGCCTCCTAACACTTACCTGAGCCCATCTCGATCCAGCGATGTTGTACAAGAGACTCGGCTGTCTGGTGTTCTCCCTCCTGATTAGCTGAGACACAGCAGTGGGAGCCATTGGCTCCTGCTGCTGCCAATCAAAGTCAGTGAGCCAATGAGGGGAGAGATGGGGTGTGGTCGAGTCATGGCTCTGTGTCTGAAAGGACACATGGAGCTGTGGCTTGGGTACCCCTGTAGCAAGCTGCTTGCTGTGGGGGCACTCAGCAGGAGGGAGGGGCCAGGAACACTGAAGAGGGACTTGAGAAGAGAAGGATCTGGGCTGCTCTGTGCAAAACCATTACTCAGAGCAGGTAAGTATAACATGTTTGTTATTTTTATACAAAAAAAAATTACTTTAGTATCACTTTAATGTATGTTTAAAGCTAAAATAAATTTTATAAAGTGAGGAAAATTAAAAAAATTACGCTATCTGTGCCCCACTAGTGAAATTATATAGTTACATAGTTAGTCTGGTTGAAAAAAGACACAAGTCTACCTAGTTCAACCAATAAAAGGAAAAAAAATACAATCCTATACTCACAGTTGGTCCAGAGGAAGGCAAAAAAAAATCAAATTTCCTCCAGTAGGGGAAACATTCCTTCCTGATCCCCCCAAAGGCAATCAGATATTCCCTGGATCAACCTTACCTAACATATGTTAGTATTCAGTTATATTATGTACATTTAGGAAAGAATCCACGCATTTTTTAAACCTGATCTACTGAGCTAACCAGAACCAGTTCTTGAGGGAGTCTATTCCACAGTTTTACAGCGTACACACGATCGGACATTCTGACAACAAAGTCCCATGTTTTTTTTCCAACGGATGTTGGCTCAAACTTGTCTTGCATACACCTGGTCGCACAAAGTTGTCGGAATTTCCGAACGTCAAGAACGCAGTGATGTACAGCATGTACAACGGCACTAGAAAGAGGAAGATCAATACCAAGTACACCACCCTTTGGGCTCCTTACGCTAATCTTGTGTTAGTAGACGTTTGGTGACAGACGATTTGCGCTTTTCAGCCTCCTGCTTTTACAATCGTTACTGCTCTTCAGTTTGTGCTTGTGGGTTCGTATTTCTATTAGGTATTTGATTTTCAGTGCGTTCTTGTCTGCTCATATCTGATTTTCAGCTCCGGCCTTTAGAAAATAATAGAAAAGAATAGCATAGAAAAACAATAGAACATAATAGAATAAAATATAATATATTTTATATTTATTTCTGTTCTATTGTTTTTCTATGCTATTCTTTTCTATTATTTTATATTCTAATCTTTTCTATTCGAATTTAAATTCATTTTATACAAAATTCTAATTTCATATAGAATGAATTTGAATAGAAAATAATAGAAAAAAGTAGAATAAAAAAACAATAGAACAGAATAGAATAAAATATATTGTTTTTCTAGTCTATTCTTTTCTATTATTTTCTATTCTATTCTTTTCTATTCAAATTCATTCTATACGAAATTTGAATTTATATATATATATATATATATATATATATATATATATAATATTTTTTTTTCTGTTCTGTCCTATTGTTTTTCTATGCTGTTCTTTTATATTCTTTTATATTCAAAACAGATTTCATTCTATATGAAATTTGAATTTCGGAAAATGGTTATATATAGTTTACTTTTCCAAATTCGGTAGATTTTTTTCGAATGCGGTAGTCTTTTTTTTTTTTTCAAATTTGTTAGAATTTTTTCGAATTTGATCAAAGTTTTTCAAAATCGGTCAAATTTTTTCTAAATAGAATACGAAACAAAATGAATCCCGGAAAAGAATGTAGCAAATCCAACGAATTTAACTAAACAAATTTAGTTAAATAACGAAACAAAACTAAACTAAACAAATTTTTTCACCCTGAACATATCTAGTTCTGTCTATCATAGGAGGCAGGACTTTGTCCCCTCTGAGGGAGCAGATGGGCATCGATCAGGCTGCACTGATGGCAATGGTGAGGCTGCATTCATGGCAATGGCGAGGCTGCATTTCTGGCAATGTTGAGGCTTTATTTATGGCAATGGTGAGGCTGCATTTATGGCAATGGTGAGGCTGCATTCATGGCAATTGTAAGACTGCATTGATTGCAATGGTGAGGCTGCATCCATGGCAATGGTGAGGCTGCATTCATGGCAATGGTGAGGCTGCAGATGGGCAATAATTAGGCTGCATTAATGGGCACTGACCCTTATTTTGCTTCACGGATCCTTATTTAAAATTTTAGATTTTTTCCTGAAACTTCCCTCTTAAAGTGAAGGTGCGTGTTATACGCCGATAAATACGGTATATCCAAATAACACGCCCAAGCTCATCCTTAGTCCTGAGCGGTGCTCAGGGATTTGTTGGGGCCACAAAAGATACAGTATCTCACAAAAGTGAGTACACCCCTCACGTTTTTGTAAATATTTTATTATATCTTTTCATGTTACAACACTTTGCTGGGTTCACACCTATGCAAATTAGATGCGGGTTTCCCCACATCCAATTCGGATAGCAGGAGAATGTGATCGGCTCCCTATGGAGCCGGTTCACATATCTCTGTTGCAGCTGCGGAACGCACTGCACAGAAACACTGTGCGTCTTTGGCTCCGTTTCTGGGCCGAATTGAGGCATGGATTCGGCCCCGATTCATTCATAAAACAGAGAACAGGGATGCACATCGCTCCTGTGCGATCCGCGGCCATTTCCAGTGTGAACCTGGTCTAACAGTGTAAATTTGCTGTCCCCTCAAAATAACTCAACATACAGCCATTAATGTCTAAACCACTGGCAACAAAAGTGAGTACACCCCTGAGTGAAAATGTCCAAATTGGGCCCAAAGTGTCTATTTTGTGAGGCCACCATTATTTTCCAGCACTGCCTTAACCCTCTTGTGCATGGAGTTCACCAGAGGTTCACAGTCTGCCACCAGATTTCTCTTCCACTTCTCCATGACAACATCACGGAGCTGGTGGATGTTAGAGACCTTGTTCTCCTCCACCTTTCATTTGAGGATGCCCCACAGATGCTCAATAGAGTTTAGGTCTGGAGACATGCTTGGCCAGTCTATCACCTTTACCCTCAGCTTCTTTAGCAAGGCAGTGGTAGTCTTCTAGTGGGTACTATAGGGGTGTCTCCATGTGTGAAACTTGTACAAAAAAGGGAAGTATTCCAGCTTTGAAAATTAAATAAAAATGTCTTCAGCTTGGAACTCTGCCAAAACAGACAATTGTACAACACTTCCAAGCAATGTTTCATATTCCTATTTCTGCCCTACAATATCTGTGTGCTAAGTATACCTTTTTTTTATTCACATAGGGGAGAAAAAACTCGGGACGTCTGAGGACACCAGGGACCCACCACCTCCGAAAGAAGGGGAAGTAACCAAAACACAAGCAGTGGATGAGGAGGGAGAGGTTTTGGAAGTGTGCAAAATTGTCATCACAACAGATGAGTCTCTGAGACCACAGTTTCAGGTAAGATATCTGTTCCTGCATATTTATAATACATGGTGTGGTTTTTTTTTTTTTTTTAGGTGTGGATGTTGTGGAAGAAGAATCTCATTTCACCAGTGAAAGTGCCCAGGTCCTCATCGGGGAGAGAATGGGGTGCTATCTGCCATCACGGGATATCAATGTACGCGTTTTGTGGGTGCAACCCCTTCCTTGCTACTAAAGTAGATGAGAGGAAGGGGTTGCACCCCCAAAACACGTCCATTGATCCCCCATGATGGGAGCTAGCACATGTTGACATTAGGCATGGGATCAGGAGGGAAATCCCCAGTTTGAATCCCAATTTGTGTGCATCTTCAAAATGTGGCTTTTACAGGGGTGACATCACCCCATCTGATGAAGGCAATATCAACAAAGTTTGGGCATACGTACTCATGTCTGATATTGCCTTCACTTTCTCAAAGTTGAACTTTGTAAGTTCCTGAGTTGTGTATGTTATGTTTTGAAACATGCCTGTTTAACCAAAAAAGGCTATTTCTAATTAATGTGACAAAAAATTATGTTATACACCAAAGATGTTGGTTTGTTCAAAAACCCTTTTATAAACGCACATGTGAATGTGCTTTGAGTAAAAAGTGTTCTACTCAACAATGTGTGGCTTCTTCTTTCAATGATCAAAAGCAGTTTTTGGAGTAAAAGTTGGTGTTTACAGTGGCAATGGGGGTTATTTACTAAAGGCAAATCCACTTTGCACTACAAGTGCAGTTTCATGTGCACTTTTGCAGTGCACTTGGAGTGCAAAGTGGAATTTCCTTTAGTAAATAACACCCACAGTGCTTTCTAATTTGCCTCAATCATACCATTTTCATGACTCCACAAAACTCATTCATGGTGCTGAAAATTATGAATATTTTTGTCAGTAATGCATTACACACATTAACAACAAAAGTTTTTTCATGATAAATAGAATATTTATACATACAAAATTCAAATTTCGTATAGAATGAATTAAAATTTGAATAGAAAAGATTAGAATAGAATAGAAAATAATAGAAAAGAATAGAATATTCTGTTCTATTGTTTTTCTATTCTTTTTTATTATTTTAGTTTCCATTGTTTTGAATTATTTTCCAATCTACTCTCAAATTCGAATTTATACTATTCGAAATTCGAATTTTGGAAGACGGTCATGTTCTATTTGATTTTTTTACATTCTATTAAATTCTATTCTGTTCTTTACTATTCTTTTATTTTTATTCTATTGCTTTATTATTTTATATTCTATTTTATTGTATTATTTTTTGGAAAATCGATTTCTATTGTCTTCTAATTCGATTCGAATGTGTTTAGAATTCTTTTCTAATTCGATTTGAATTTCGTCCGCTTTTTTTTGGTTTTGCATCGTTATTTCGGATTCGTTTAAATTCGTTTCTATTGTAATTCGGAAATTCGGATGCATCCGAATTTCCAAATAATTAAAAATTTGTCCGAATTTCGTTTCGCAATGAAACGTAATGCACATGTTCGCCCCCTCGTACCCAAGATGTCCGCCCACAAAAAATATAGATATATAGATATAGAAATTACCAGGGGGGTCACATAAAACCCGCAATTGGCCCGTTGGCTGGACTTTGGACATGCCCGCTGTTACGGACCTCGTACCCAAGATGTCCGCCGTAACTACTTCCTCTGTCCGGTACCACACAATCCAAGACCCCCTTAGCTTACCCAGTCACCAGACAACACCAGTGTAGGCTACATCAGGAATCCATCTTTATTTGACATTTCACACACATATATAGCCAGATGATTAAAAGCTAACCTAATTAGCATGAGCTAATTATCTTAATCATTGCCCAGACTAGTTGACTGCCTGAAAAGGCTTTTCAAGGTCAGACTTTAAGGCTCCTAGTTAATTGGAATAACTATTCAACATACATTAACATAAACAGTAACACAGGGCTAATTAGCACAACAACATTGTGTGGAATACACCTTACAAGCCAGACCAGCCTCATCTACACAATAGACAGGTGGCTTGAGTTCATGACATTGAATGGGACACAAGGTGTCAGATGCTAGTCTATTTCTAATGCCAAATGCATATACAGAGAGTGTATTTTGGGGGGCCCGTGATCAGCTGGCAGGAGGCTAGCATGTAGTCCTCTCAAAAAGCCCGTGTCCCGGCTAGGTCTGTCACATTTCTCCCCTTTTGGCAGGAGACTAACACAGGAGGAGACCCCAGACGGGTTGACTCCGAAGTTAGTCCATAGTTCCAGTCCTCTAATGCCTGTACCCACACAGTACCCCAAACAAATTGTTCCAAACAGAGCATGACTCACCCAGCCAACCTCTGCCTCTCTCATAGAACATATCCGCCGCTGGGGAGAGGCCTGGACTGGCCATTCTCCCTGGAGTCTTTTCAGCCGCTGGAGAGAAGGCAGGGTGACTGGGCTCACTCCATCCTGCTGTTGGGGATCTGGGCCGACCGCCCAGCATCCCTGGGGTATACAGGTGGAGACTGAATTCCCATCCACCTTTACAGGAAATCTGTCCTGTGTCAGTTGAGGGCAGAGGCCAGCAGCGCTCTGTTCCGTTGCCAGCAGTTCAGCTGGGCGTAGGAGCTTCCCTACATCATCTGCTCCAGCTAACTGTTGGGGAGAGAGGCCGACTGCCCCAGCTCCCTGGAACTCCGCAGCTGTTACCGGTGCTGGGCAGGGGTTGGTAGCACTCTGCCCGGTTGCCAGCACTTCTGCTGGTTTTCTGTTAGTGGAGACCACAGGCCCATCCACTGACACCAGATCAAGCTGCAGTTGTGAGGTGACAACTGCATTCTCTCCTTGAACCCTGATCTGCAACTCGTGATGGACTGCCACCTCCTCACCCTTCTCCCCCTGTATCTGCTGCTGGGAAGTGATCGCCACCTTCTCACCCTGAGCCTCCAAAACTGACACAGGTGTGGGGCAGAGGTCTTGGACCCTCTGTCCGGTGACCAGCGCTTCAGCTGGGGAAGTTCCTTGTAACTCCCCAGATACTGCTGTTGATGCTGGGCAGCAGTTAGCAGAGCTCTGCCCTATTGTCAGCACTTCAGGTTTGGGGACGGCAATCTCCAGAGTTTCCACTGCCGATTCTCTTGCATGCTGCTGGACAGGCATATTCCTCCGTCCAACCTCGTTTTGTGCCGTAACAGGATCATCAAGGTCAGTCAGCACTTGCTGCATCCGCCATAAGACCTCCGCGTCCATAGCTGCGGGGGCAGGTGGGCAAAGCACTCTGTTACTATGCCCCATTGCTGACTCCTCAGCCAGGATTTCAGAGCTGTCTGCTGGTATTTCCTGATAGTCCCAGGCAAAGGGAGCCCCACCCTGCTGCTGAGCAGAGTCTAGCAGCTGTATGTAGGCGATCTCCAGCTCCCATTCCTGAGCGGCCAGGAACTCCAAATCTTCCTGTGCCCAGAGCACTTCCGAGACGTTCAATCTTTGCTCTCTGTGCTCCATTATTTCCTCCAAACGCCACTCCAGATCACTCCCAAAGTCGGGGTCCTCGGACAGCCTCCAGTACAACAATCCCAGGCCATTATAATCAAAGCCTTCCGTGGGCCTGTCATCCGCTGTCCACGGGCACACTTGGGCTACATACCACCGGAGGGCTCTGTAGCTCTCGTCCAAACGCATTTCTGCCCGGATCAGCCTGCTTAACTCAGCTGTCCACTCCTGCTTCGGTTGTTCCCCCAATAACAACAATCGTACTTCATACTGCGACCAGTACCTTACATGGATGGAGGGGAGAACTTTTCCCTGGTGTCGCTGCTCACAGGCTAGCGCTTCTTTCCAGAGTTGTAGGCGAACAGAATCATACCATCCCAGCAGGACCTGCACCGATACTGGTCCTCTGTGCTGTATCCGCATCTCTCGCAACCTCCTTCCGAATTCCTCTTCCATGATGACGTATCTGTACCTCTGCTATCCGGGCCTTGGATCCAGGTGATGGTTTGGATGTGTTCACGACAAGGAAGCACGATCCCACCGCTGCCAGCCAATTGTTACGGACCTCGTACCCAAGATGTCCGCCGTAACTGCTTCCTCTGTCCGGTACCACACAATCCAAGACCCCCTTAGCTTACCCAGTCACCAGACAACACCAGTGTAGGCTACATCAGGAATCCATCTTTATTTGACATTTCACACACATATATAGCCAGATGATTAAAAGCTAACCTAATTAGCATGAGCTAATTATCTTAATCATTGCCCAGACTAGTTGACTGCCTGAAAAGGCTTTTCAAGGTCAGACTTTAAGGCTCCTAGTTAATTGGAATAACTATTCAACATACATTAACATAAACAGTAACACAGGGCTAATTAGCACAACAACATTGTGTGGAATACACCTTACAAGCCAGACCAGCCTCATCTACACAATAGACAGGTGGCTTGAGTTCATGACATTGAATGGGACACAAGGTGTCAGATGCTAGTCTATTTCTAATGCCAAATGCATATACAGAGAGTGTATTTTGGGGGGCCCGTGATCAGCTGGCAGGAGGCTAGCATGTAGTCCTCTCAAAAAGCCCGTGTCCCGGCTAGGTCTTAAAGTTTTAATATATGTAAACCTTAACAATAAACTTATATTATTTTCTCCCTTTTTGCATCCTAAATATGCTATTGAAAGGGGGGTCACATAAAACCCGCAATTGGCCTGTTGGCTGGACTTTGGACATGCCCGCTCTATGTGCTTTTTTTCCAGTTAGTGTGTATGAACTTTGTGGACATATTTCACATGTGTTCTGGAAGGTTGGTAGGCTGATCTCAGTGAACCTGTCTTAAAGTTTTAATATATGTAAACCTTAACAATAAACTTATATTATTTTCTCCCTTTTTGCATCCTAAATATGCTATTGAAAGTATTTGACAATACTTGTTGATCCGCCCAGAAATCCACTGAGCTCCAAACTTCCTGTGCACCATGTTGTACTAAAATTCCAAACAGTGTTATCAGCCCTGCCAAGTTCACTTCTGTAAATTACAAAACACCTCCAGCCTATGTTATGAAGATAAGGAGAAGGTGGTGTTCTGTAGTCCAAATCAGGAGCAAGCAGTCTAGCATGCTTCATAGGTACAAAGCCATGAAACAAGAAAAACAGAGGTTGGTTGCCTTGATCTATTCAGTCATTTGTGTGATAGAAAGCTACCTGAAAGTGGCTGAAATTTCCTAAAAATTGCCATGTGTATTGCAAGAACATTAAATATTATTGTATAAAATCTGACTTTATGCCAGGGCCCTTTGGCTTTTACTATAGTCAAGCTTTTACGTATATGCATATGCATCTCACACAATTCTGAGTTAATTAATACAATATATAGACAAGGACATAACTCTTTAGACTAATGACTTACTATTATTTTTGTCAGCAAGCAATTAGCCATCAATTCAATAACTACATGCTGCATGCTTTGTAATAAAATGATGCTTTTATTATCACTGTGATAAAGATGGATAAAGTAATCTTGTGAATCTTTAGCTTTAATTAAAAGTTTATGGCTCAATGAAAAATTGATTTTGAAGCTTCGGAGGGCAAGCACTTTAAATTTTGGTACCAGGATGTCAATAATAACTAATAGGATCTCAAATGCCAAAAACCACTGAGAGGGAAATAATTAATCTTAATTCATGACTGCAGGACACAAGGAGTCGATTGACAGATAAGGGGAATAATTAATTTTTCTAGAAAGGAATAATTTATTTTAAAAAAATATATAAAAAATACCTGTTTCCTATGATACATTTCTCCTTTTGATAAGCTGTAATTAAAAGCATTTTATATTATCACAAAATAATTTTACAAATTGCATAAGGTTAACTGCTGCAGAAAGCTGATAATTTGTTAGTAGCTACTTTACTTTCTAATGGTTAATTTGACTGTCTCTTCTTTGCTTGTTCCCACATTAATGCACTGATTGACCTAGCTACTGCGTAATGAGTCTCAAGCCTAGGGGGCAGGATAGGACCCATAGGCATGCGCAGGGGGTGTGCCAGGTGTGCCTGGGCACACCCTAAACACCCCTGTGCCGCGTATAATCCCCTTGCTGCCCAGGCCCGTGTCATTTACCGGCTGCTTCCTTTTCTGAATAAGCACATTGAGTGAGTGTTACAGATCACTCACTGTGTTCATTTATATTTAAAGCCTAGTAAACTGTGTTTACGAGGCTTCAGTTTTTGAATGAAGAGGAAGCCGTTTAGTACTGAGCATTGCCCATTCATTCACTGTCTAGTCTAAGACCCCTGATGATTCACCAAAGCCCCCAGTGGGGCTCCTAAAAGAATTGTAAATAAAAAATACTGCTCACTGCCCAACTGGCACCAATCTCTGCCCTACTGACACCGTCCACGTTTTGATACATTTTAAAACGTTTGTTTACATTTATAAGTGTGTGTCTGTGTGTGTATATATAGATATAGATATATCTGTCTGTCTATCTATCTATATAGATATAGCTATACAGTATCTCACAAAAGTGAGTACACCCCTCACATTTTTGTAAATATTTTATTCTAGCTTTTCATGTGACAACACTGAAGAAATTACACTTTTCTACAATGTAAAGTAGTGAGTGTACAGCTTGTATAACAGTGTACATTTGTTGTCCCCTCAAAATAACTCCACACACAGCCATTTATGTCTAAACCACTGGCAACAAAAGTGAGTACACCCCTAAGTGAAAATGTCCAAATTGGGCCCAATTAGCCATTTTCCCTACCCGGTGTCATGTAACTCGTTAGTGTTACAGGGTGTCAGGTGTGAATGGGGAGAAGGTGTCAGGTGTGTTAAATTTGGTGTTATCGATCTCACTCTCTCATACTGGTCACTGGAAGTTCAACATGGCACCTCATGGCAAAGAAATCTTTGAGGATCTGAAAAAAATAAGTATTGCTCTACATTAAGATAGCCTAGGCTATAAGAAGATTGCCAAGACCCTAAACCTGAGCTGAAGCACGGTGGCCAAGACCATACAGCGGTTTAACAGGACAGATTCCAATCAGAACAGGCCTCGCCATGGTCGACCAAAGAGGTTGATTGCACGTGTTCAGCATCATATCCAGAGGTTGTCTTTGGGAAATAGACGTATGAGTGATGCCAGCATTGATGCAGAGGTTGAAAAGGTAGGGGGTCAGCCTGTCAGTGCTCAGACCATATGCTGCACACTGCATCAAATTGGTCTGCATGGCTGTCATCCCAGAAGAAAGCCTCTTCTAAAGATGATGCAGAAGAAAGCCCACAAACATTTTGGTGAAAACAAGCAGACTAAGGACATGGATTACTGGAACCATGTCCTGTGGTCTGCTGTGACCAAGATAAACTTATCAGATTGTATCAAGCATGTGTGGCGGCCACCAGGTGAGGAGTACAAAGACAAGTGTGTCTTGCCTACAGTCAAGCATGGTGGTGGGAGGTCTCTAACATCCACCAGCTCCGTGATGTCTTCACGGAGGAGTGGAAGAGAACTCCAGTGGCAACCTGTGGCCTACCGGGATACCGGGAGATTTCCCGCTAGGCCGCCTGCCCTGGGACCGCTTTGTGGCTGCAGTGCTCCCCTCTCTCCTGCTCCTGTGTTTCATGGAGCTGGCTGGGTCTGTGTTCTGCGGCCGCACTGTAACAAGGTCCCGCCCCCCTAAACCGGCTCGTGTGATAGTAGATAGAATCATTGTTCCACCTATCACACGAGCCGATCTAGGGGGGCAGGACCGCGTTACAGCGCCGCCGCCGAACACAGACCCAGCTAGCTCCGTGGGAGGAGAATCAAGGAATCAGCAGTTGCATGGAGGAATATAGAAAGCTAATCTCCTCTATATGCCGATCCCCTGCTTCTCCTCCTATCCAAATTCTTTTACTGCCCCCCCCAGTTCTCCTTGTGCTCCCCCCAGTGCTCTCCTCCCCACCACACTATCCAGCCCCCCCAACAGTTCTCTCAACCCCTGTTCTTTCTGCCCCCCTGCTCTCCAGCTCTCCCCATCCTTCTCTAGCCCCCCCCACAGTGCTCTCCACCCCCCACAGTGCACTCCAGGCCTCTCGTGCTCCCAACCCCTATTCTTTCTGCCCCCCGTGCTCTCCAGCTCTCCCCATCGGTCTCCAGCCCCCCACAGTGCTCTCCAGCCCCCCATGCTCCCCACCCCTGTTCTTTCTGACCTGGTGCTCTCCAGCTAGGGGGCGTGACCGTGTTACAGCGCCGTCGCCGAACACAGACCCAGTCAGCTCCGTGATCCACAGGAGAAGATGCCCGCCCATACAGACCGCCCTGTGTGCCTGGATAGGGGGATCGGCAGGGGGGCCGCATATAGAGGAGATTAGCTTTCTATATTCCTCCATGCAGGTGCTGAAAGCTTGCAGGAGGGAGAGGAGGAGAATCAAGGAATCGGCGGCTGCATGGAGGAATATAGAAAGCTTATCTCCTCTATATGCCGATCCCCTGCTTCTCCTCCTATCCAAATTCTTTTACTGCCCCCCCAGTTCTCCTTGTGCTCCCCCCCAGTGCTCTCCTCCCCCACCACACTCTCCAGCCCCCCCCACAGTTCTCTCAACCCCTGTTCTTTCTGCCCCCCTGCTCTCCAGCCCTCCCCATCCTTCTCTAGCCCCCACCCCAGTGCTCCCCACCCCCCAGTGCTCTCCAGCCCCCTCATTCTCCCCACCCCTTTTCTTTCTCCCCCGGAGCTATCCAGCTCTCCCCATCAGTCTCCAGCCCCCCACAGTGCTCTCCAGCCCCCCATGCTCCCCACCCCTGTTCTTTCTGCCCCCGGTGCTCTCCAGCTCTCGCCATCAGTCTCCAGCCCCCACCCCAGTGCTCTCCACCCCCCTCAGTGCTCTCCAGCCCCCTTGCTCCCCACCACTGTTCTCTCTGCCCCCCAGTGCTCTCAAGCTCCACCCATTGCTCTCCACCCCTGTTCTTTTTGGATCCCCCTCCAGTGCTCTCTCAAGCTCCCCCCAACACTCTCTGCTCCCCACCCCTGTACTCTCCACTCCCCCCCTGCATTTTTCCCCCACCCATGTGCTCTCCAACCCTGCCTGTGCTCTCCAGTCCCCCATGCTTTCCACCCCTGTACTTTCGGGCCCCCACTGGTGCTTTCAAGCTCCCCCCATTACTCTCCACTCCCCCCTGCTCTTTGTACCTCCCCAGTGCTCTCCAGCCCTGTTTTTCTGCCCCCCCAGTGCTCTCAATCTCCCGTCCAGTGCTCTTCGCCACCCCACACTCTTACCCACCAGTGCTCTCAGCCTCCTGTGCTCTCCACCCCTGTTCTTTTTGCCCCCCCAGCACTCTCAAACTCCGCCAGTACCCTCTGCTCCCATTCTCTCCAGCTCACACCCAGTGCTCTCCACTTACCCAGGACCAGAGGACAGGCTGACTGGGGCCGGAAAATGAGGATGACTGAAGGTGCAGGTGGCCAGGGACCACTCCATCTCACAGCAAACAGATCCTCTGGAAGGAGCACTGTCCCCATCCAAAACGAGAACAGCCCCTGCCTGCTGCTGGCCATCATGGATATTCTGCTGGCATGCAAGGTACTGTACCGAGCATCAACATATCTTCCCACAGACAGGAACTGCAGACTTTGACATGGGGCACAGGAGGGGCTGCAATGATGGGCGCAGTGAGGCTGCATTCATGGGCACAGTAAGGCTGCATTCATGGGCACAGTGAGACTGCTTTCATGGCACAGTGAGACTGCTTTCATGGCATAGTAAAACTGCATTTGATGGGCACAGTGAGGCCGCAATGATGGGCACAGTGAGGCCACATTGGTGGGCACAGTGAGGCCACAATGGTGGGCACAGTGAGGCTGCAATGGTGGGCACAGTGAGGCCGCATTCACGGGCAGAGTAAAGCTGCATTTGATGAGCACAGTGAGGCTGCATTGATGGGCACAGTGAGGCTGCATTGATGGGCACAGTGAGGCTTCATTTGATGGGCACTGGTGAGGCTGCATTGAGCTCTTGTATCATGTCTGCAGTCTCTGACCATCGCCTGTATCATGTCTGCAGTCTCTGAGGGAGTCTGGAGAGGAGTCAAGAGTGGGAGCGCCACCAGGATGGGGATCATGGGAGAAGTCAGACGTGTGTGGACAGTGGAGAGGAGACTATACGTGAAGAAAAACGTCTCAAATAGTAAGAGACAAGGAATAGTGGGGCTCATTAAACAGTCGCATATGTCAATAAAGTCAGAAAAAATAGATTAAAAGACCTTGTATGAAAAATCATATGTACATATGACTATAGGATAAAACCAGAGCCACCAACCTGGAGCCGACTGACTGAGCCCTGCTTGGTGCACCTGAGAGGAGGTCAGCGACAGCACCGCCAGGCCAGACTGAAGGGGGGGTCACTGATGTAAGGGGGGAGTGAATACGATAATGTAAGGTGGCACTGATATAAAGGGTTTCCCCCTTCTATCAGTAACCCACCCCCCTTACCTTAGTGTATTATTTCTGCGGAAGGTGGTCCCCCCCACGTTCTGAGTTCCTGGGGTCCCCTTGATGATTGACCACTTTTAACTGGAATTTGCTTATATATATTAAGCCCTATGTGATTTCATATCTGTCTTATCTGTATATAATACACACTTAAAATGTATGGTTTTCCCTTTCATGAACAAGAAAATAATGACGTTATGCTGTTGCGCTGGTATAATATTATTATTATAATAATAATAATACAGAGCACAATGGAGTTCCCCAACCACAACAGCAGGATACTACAGGAAGCATTGACTAAGGCACAGATGGATAACAAACAGGCATTCGACAGGAAGAGAAGAGGAGAACTGAACCTCCAACCAGTTTAGTGGTTCCAAATCTGCTAGTACATTTAACACTACCCTCTCCCCTAGGCTGACAATGCTGCTGTCTGCTGTATCTCCTTTTCCTATTCCTCCAGAGTTATGTCTCACTAATACAGTAGATGTGTTACTGGTCAGATCACTGGGTAAAACAAAGGGGAAAAAGCCAAAGAAAAGAAAACTGTTGCAACATCCAACGATTGGTAAGATACAATTTAATAACTTTTGGTTTTGGGTTTAACTTTGTTCATGAGTTAAAAAAGGGGGAAAAAAACAATGGGGGATGTGCCTGGAGCTTTATTAGATACTAAGCTTGTACTCTATGAGGTCCATCTGAGAAGGTAAGGGTACAACTAAAAATCGAGGTGGTAGAGTGAATATACTAGGCGAGTGAAAATGCTTGGTTTGAAGTGGA
The DNA here is from genome assembly GCA_028564925.1 of Lithobates sylvaticus. NCBI lineage: Eukaryota > Metazoa > Chordata > Amphibia > Anura > Ranidae > Lithobates > Lithobates sylvaticus. Next base: position 167,001,148 of record CM053026.1, read on the forward strand.
ATTTATGAAGATTGTCATTACTTTCGGTGTGGGATTATTTTGGGACTTTGGGTTAATAGCTTGTCTTTACACAAAATATCGTCACATATGCTACATGTTTTTTATCCAATTAATTGATTTGTATAGGGATAACATTGGCAACCTACACTTACTCAGTTTCATTTTGTAAGGTTAGAAATAGTTTTAATTATAATTCAGATCAGTGTTCTTGAGTTTCTCTCCAAACATAACACATGATTTATGTGCCATTTTTTCACTACACAGAAGGATTAATTCTTGCAGTGTTAGTGCCATAAGATACAACAGCAATTTTTTAAGTATATTGTCATTTTTATTGCAGCTTCTCAATACACTAAATCTTCAGTTCTAGACGTCATTTGTAAAAAAAAAAAGTTCATTACTTCATAAAGGCAAATAAAAGAAAAAAGGATATTTCCTCTATATGCTTCCTAATTTTGGTTTCGTAAGCATTTTGATACAAATATTCCACTAGCTGTTAAGTCAAGTCAAAAGATTGCTCTTTCACCAGACTAGAGTGCTTCCATGGACTTCCCCACTGAAAAGATGCAGGTACCTTAAGCTCAGTAAAATGCATGGTCCATCCACCTAAAATGTCCAGACCCCCTCCCCCTTTAAAAATTGCCTGCTGGTAGTAAGCCAAAAATGTACCTGTAAAGAAAAAATTGATTATATACTTACCCTACCCCTCTCTGACACCCACAGTGTCTTGGCGAGGGTGATGTCATGTTCCTGCTGGCCAGATCTTTGGGAATAAAGAGTAGACGAAACCTGATGAGAAGATGCTCTTCCAAAGGAATGTCTTATCATGAGATTTGAACTTCTCTGTATTTCCCAGAAATCCTCCTGAAAGGGTAGTGACGTCAAGCTCAGTAATGATGAAGACAGATTTAAAGTAAGTATAAGCTAACATTATAAGCATATCTTGGTCCACTTTAAGTCCACAATATCACTCAGGGTCATGGCGCAGGAACATTTTTATTGCTATAAACACTGATAAGTCAAATGATTTTAGGAAAAAAATTATAAACCTGGAGAAGAGCCATGTGAAGAATGAGAAATGGAATTGAGTTTCTTGCATTATTCTCCCAGTGTACAACAGATGCATCATGTGGTGGCTATGGACATCTGCTCTTCCATATCCTTCAGAATTTTTTACTTTTTTTTCAGCTTTTTAAACTAAATCAGAAATGTAAATTCTTAACATTAGGACCATCTTATCGAAGGATAAGTGCTATTTTCATCATGGTGGCTACGTGTTGTTTTTTTTTTTTTAACATAACAAGGGTGCTGATTTTGCTCTACATTATAATTTGATGGGCATTATGATATTTATGTTTGCAGTATTTTAAAAATCAATTTACAAATACTACTGTATAGGTTTTCAATCCTTAAAATGCTACTACTATATGACAGAATGCATATGTAAGTTTTTCCTCCTGGGTGATATTTTGGAATGAAAATTGAAAGTTTTGAAAATTTGGATTTTGCAATTAACAAAACTTATGCCCTTTAGTGAACTGACCCTGTGAAGTTGACTGTACGGTATGCAAAATCTGCTACGTGGGTGGCCTTATTGACCCCTCTTCCACCCGCTGTGGCGGCTGTCAGAACAAAAGGCCATATCTAATACACACACATACTAAAATTACTTAAATAATGTTAAGGGGGAAACTTTTTCTGACAACCCCCTTAAATTCAGTTACATAGTAGGTGAGGTTGAAAAAAGACACAAGGCCATCAAGTCCAACCTATGTGTGTGATTATATGTCAGTATTACATTGTATATCCCTGTATGTTGTGGTCATTCAGGTGCTTATCTAATAGTTTTTTAAAACTATCGATGCTCCCTGCTGAGACCACCGCCTGTGGAAGGGAATTCCACATCCTTGCCGCTCTTACAGTAAAGAACCCTCTACGTAGTTTAAGGTTAAACCTCTTTTCTTCTAATTTTAATGAGTAGCCACGTCTCTTGTTAAACTCCCTTTTGCAAAAAAGTTTTATCTCTATTGTGGGGTCACCAGTACGGTATTTATAAATTGAAATCACATCCACTCTCAAGCGTCTCTTCTCCAGAGAGAATAAGTTCAGTGCTCGCAACCTTTCCTCATAACTAATATCCTCCAGATCCTTTATTAGCTTAGTTGCCCTTCTTTGTACTTGCTCCATTTCCAGTACATCCTTCCTGAGGACTGGTGTCCAGAATTGGACAGCATACTCTAGGTGCAGCCGGACCAGAGTCTTGTAGAGCGGGAGAATTATCGTTTTATCTCTGGAGTTGATCCCCTTTTTAATGCATGCTAATATTCTGTTTGCTTTGTTAGCAGCAGCTTGGCATTGCATGCCATTGCTGAGCCTATCATCTACTAGGACCCTCCAGCTCCTTTTCCATCCTAGATTCCCCCAGAGGTTCTCCCCCCAGTGTATAGATTGCATTCATATTTTTTGCCATCCAAATGCATTATGTTACATTTTTCTACATTAAACCTAATTTGCCATGTAGTTGTCCACCCCATTAATTTGTTCAGATCTTTTTGCAAGGTTTCCACATCCTGCGGAGAAGTTATTGCCCTGCTTATCTTAGTATCGTCTGCAAATACAGAGATTGAACTGTTTACACCATCCTCCAGGTTGTTTATGAACAAAATAAATAGGATTGGTCCCAGCACAGAACCCTGGGGGACCCCACTACCCACCTCTGACCATTCCGAGTACTCCCCATTTATCACCACCCTCTGAACTCGCCCTTGTAGCCAGTTTTCAATGCATGTACTCACCCTATGGTCCATGCCAATGGACCTTATTTTGTACAGTAAATGTTTATGGGGAACTGTGTCAAATGCTTTTGCAAAATCCAGATACACCACGTCTATGGGCCTTCTTTTATCTAGATGGCAACTCACCTCCTCATAGAAGGTTAATAGATTGGTTTGGCAAAAACAATTCTTCATGAATCCATGCTGATTACTGCTAATGATACCGTTCTCATTACTAAAATCTTGCATATAGTCCCTTATCATCCCCTCCAAGAGCTTGCATACTATTGATGTTAGGCTAACTGGTCTGTAATTCCCAGGGATGTATTTTGGGCCCTTTTTAAATATTGGTGCTTTTCTCCAATCACCTGGTACCATTCCAGTAAGTAGACTGTCAGTAAACATTAGGAACAATGGTCTGGCAATTACTTGACTGAGTTCCCTACGTACCCTTGGATGCAAGCCATCTGATCCCGGTGATTTATTAATGTTAAGTTTCCCAAGTCTAATTTTAATTCTGTCCTCTGTGATTTGTCATAAGGATAAATGCTGCAGTTTTGGTTACTGAAGCCCCACGATTCGCCATCTCCCTGTCCTTTGCAACCAGATTCCCTTCCTCATTCTTTATGGGGCCAATATGGTCTGTCCTCCCTTTTTTACTGTTTACATACTTAAAGAATTTCTTGGGATTTTTTTTGCTCTCCTCCGCTATGTCTTTCGTGTTCTATCTTAGCCGCCCTTATATTTCTTGTTGCTTTCTTTATAAAGTCTGAATGTTGATGATGATCCCTCAACCTTGTGTTTTTTGAAGGCCTTCTCCTTTGCTTTTATATGCATTTTTACATTGAAGTTAAGCCATCCAGGACTTTTGTTTGCTCTTTTAAATTTATTACCCAATGGGATGCATTGGGTAATGCCCCTATTTAATATGCTCTTAAAGCAAACCCATCTCTCCTCCGTGTTCTTTGGTCCTAAGATTTTATCTCAATTCATGCCTTCTAACAAGGTTCATAGTTTAGGGAAGTTGGCACTTTTGAAATTCAATGTCTTTGTATTCCCCTTATGTTTTCCTATTTGTGTGATTTATACTGAAGCCAATTGACCTGTGATCATTGTTTCCTAAATTGCCCCGTATTTCCACATCCGTGATCAGGTCTGTTTTGTTGGTAATCAGTAGATCCAGTAACACTTTATTTCTAGTTGGTGCGTCTACCATCTGAACCATGAAATTGTCCTGCAAGACATTTAGGAACTGGCAAGCCTTAGACGAATGCGTGGTTCCCTCCGCCCAGTCTGCCTGGAAAATTAAAATCCCCCATTATAATAACACTTCCCATCCTTGCTACCAATCCAACTTGTGATAAGAGATCCATTTCCCCCTCCTCCCTCAGGTTAGGGGCCTATAGCATACTCCCAGTAATATTTTCCCCTTAGCTTCATCCCTTTGGAGCTTTACTCATAAGAAATTCCACCTCCTCCCTAGCTCCCTTAGTGATGTCATCTCTCGCATTCACTTGTACATTATTCTTGATATATAGGCATACCCCTCCCCCTTTTTACCCTCTCTATCCCTGCGATACCCTTGAATGGTTGCCAGCCAATCATGGGAGCTGTTGAACCAGGTCTCTGAAATTCCCCCAAAATCCAAATCCTCCTTATACAACAGTATCTCTAGTTCACCCATCTTGTCCGCCAGGCTCCTGGCATTGGTGAACATGCCACGTAGTCACATACTATCCTCTTATTGGGTTATCCGAGATTGCAACTAGGACTTATTACTATACTTTCCTTGGGTTTATGTGCTTTAGTCAACCTACCACTAATGCCCCCAATACTACCCTCTGGAATATGTTCTGCACTGACTATCTCTACCTCAGGGCTCCCCCTCTAACTTTTTGGCCATCTTTACTTCCAGCTGATCTGCACCCTCATTTAGCTGCAGTCTGTCCCTTCTATAGTACTGGTGATCGACTGAGAAGTAGGGATGGGCCGAACTTTGATTGTTCGGATGTTCTGCAAACACAGAAAATATGACAATTGCGCGGTCATGCTACACTGTACCCAAACTGCATTTTTATCATTTTGTTCCCACAATAGAGCTTTCTTTTGGTGGTATTTGATCACCTCTGGGATTTTTATTTTCTGCTAAACAAATAAAAAAAGATCGACATTTTTAAAAATATATATTTTTTGTTTCTGTTACAAAACTTTGTAAATAAGTACGTTTTCTCCTTCACTGATGGGCACTGATAAGGCGGCACTGATGGGCACCAATGAGGTGGCACCGATGAGGTGGCACTGATGATGGGCACTAATATGCGGCACTGATAGGCAGCACTGATGGGCACTGATAGGTGGCACTGATATGCAGCACTGATGGGTAAACATAGGTGGCACGGATGGGCACTGAAAGGTGGCATGGATGGGCACTGATAGGTGGCACTGATGTACACTAATATATGGTACTGATGGATGCCAATCAGTGCCAAACAATAATACCTGCCAATTAGTGATGCCCATTGTGGGCAATGATTGGCATCCATTGTGGGCACTGATTGGCATCTCTGGTGGTCTAGGGTGGCATACCTGGTGGTTACTAGTGGTGGCATCCCTGGTGGTCCTGGTGGCATCCCTGGTGGTCCAGTGTGGGCATCCTCGCGGGGGGCTGTGCTGATAATCAATAAGCACAGACCCCCTGTCAGAGGAGCAGCCGATCGGCTCTCCTCTACTCGCGTCTGACAGACGCAAGTGAGGAAAAGCCGATCAACAGCTCTTCCTGTTTACATCGTGATGCCAAGGTGCTTTGGGGTCAGACCCCAAAGCACCCTCCCCATGTTGAGGGCATGTGGCCTGGTACGGTTCAGGAGGGGGGGGTGCTCTCTTACCCCCCTCTTTTCCTGCTGCCTGCCAGGTTGCGTGCTCGGATAAGGGTCTAGTATGGATTTTGAGGGGACCCCTACGCCATGTTTTTTTATTTGGTGCAGGGTTCCCCTTCATTTCCATATCAGACCTGAACTTTGGTTTGGGGTGCCCCTTAATATTCATACCAAACCCAAAGGGCCTGGTAATGGACTGGGGGGGGTGGGAACCCATGCCCTTTTTTCAATGAGTTTTATCTATATTGCCGAGACCTGACAATTCATTGCAGCCGCGATCAGTTTTAAATGATAATTTTTCCTTTAGAAATGTCATTTTGCTGTGGTACTGTTCTAAACATGGGAAAAAAAGTGCCACTTTACAGGCATACTATAGACACCCCCAAGCACGATATTTAACCACTTAAGCCCCGAACCATTTGGCTGGCCAAAGACCAGAGCACTTTTTGCAATTCAGCACTGCGTCACTTTAACTGATAATTGCGTGGTCGTGCAACGTGGCTCCCAAACAAAATTGACATCCTTTTTTCCCCACAAATAGAGCTCTCTTTTGGTGTTATTTGATCACCTCTGCGGTTTTTATTTTTTGTGCTTTAAACAAAAAAAGAGTGACAATTTTGAAAAAAAAAGCTATATTTTTTTTACTTTTTGCTATAATAAATATCCCAAAAAATATATAAAAAAAATGTCAATACATATTCTTCTACATATTTTTGGTAAAAAATTCACAATAAGTGGTTATTGATTGGTTTGCGCAAAAGTTATAGCGTCTAAAAAATAGGGGATAGTTTTATAGCATTTTTATTAATAATTTTTTTTATTAGTAATGGCGGTGATCACTGATTTATATCATGACTGCGACATTATGGCGGACACTTTTGGCGCTCTTTTGGGACCATTCACATTTATACAGCGATTAAAAATGCATTGATTGACTGTGTAAATGTGACTGTCAGTGAAGGGGTTAACCAGGAGGGGGCGCTGCAGGGTTAAGTGTGTCCTAGGGATGTGCTATAACTGTGGGGGGGAGGGGCTACGTGTGACACGATACTGATCACCGCTCCCGATCACAGGGAGCTGTGATCAGTGTCAGTGTCATTAGGCTGATGTAAACAAGCATTTCCCCGTTCTTACTCTCCGTGAGACAATCGCGGGTATCCCTGTGGACATCGAGCCTGCGGGACCCGTGATCACACTCACGGAGTGAGTTAAAGGGCAACGTATAAGAAAAAAACACAACACAACTTGCTGGACCCAAAGCAGCATGGCTTTAAAGTGGTTGTAAACCCTTGTTTACAACTTTATGTTACAGGTAAGCCTATATTAAGGCTTACCTGTAGCTAACAAGGATATCTCCTAAACCTGCACGGTTTAGGAGATATCCCTGTATTTGCATGTGCCGATGTCATGCGGGACGCGTGCACTTAAGACAACTGAAGCAATGGCGCTATATGCCGATGCTTCAGTTGTACTGTACCGCTCCCACGCGCAGCTCCGGCGCTAATCACAGCGCCGGAGCCGCAATACCCAGAAGTCACTCCGGGACAACATATCAGCGGTCGGAGGGGGAGACGTGGACCGATGCGGGGGCTTTGATCTGATGTAAGTAATACATTATTGCTATGCTATGCATACTAGCTAATTATGCCTTTGTCTTGCAGGGTTTTTTGTTTTTGTTTTTTCATTTTAATGCTGAGGGTTTACTTCCTTTTTAACGAGGGCAGATAATGTCAGTCTAATCTGCATTTTTTTTACTTTATTACCAATGTTTTGGGCCAGGCTCGTGCTGTGGACATAGAATATCTTGATTTCAGCAAGGCATTTGATATAGTTCTACATAATGATCTAATACAAAAGTTGTACAAGATAGGACCCTTGGGTGGTTCAGTGGATATGCAGTTAGCTAAAGGATAAATACCAGAGAGTACTTGCAAATGGGGTTTACTCAGATCAGAGAGCAGTCACTAGTGGTGTACCACCAGGCTATGTACTGGGTCCTGTACTATTTAATCTATATGTAATGTATAACATTGGGGATACAATGTTAGCCAGCACTACAGAAGAAAATGATTTGGAGGTACTCATTTCAGATAATTGCAAAATGAGCAAACAGTGTGACCAGGCAGTGGGAAAAGAAAAAAGAAATCTAGGATGCATCACTAGAGGGATCACCAGCAGGTGATCAATGAGGAGCCTCATTGATAATGTTAACTATAACGAAACGCGTCTGAGGGTAATACGTGCTGACGTCACCACGCAAAAAAGGACGGGAGTGTCTGTTCGTTTGTAGCCGGCCGGCTCTACAACTTTTGAATCTGCTGTTTTATTTTCGCTAGTTTGTAAGTGCAAACTTTTTATGTTTTGAATAAAACTTTTAATACGGTATAACGCTATGGTACGAATATTTTCTTTCCTGGGTATCTGCTGAAAAAACTTCTGCCATCGACTTGTATATGGTCTCAGACCGTTGAGGAATCTGTGCTTGCTGTATTTGGCTTTTGAAATTGTGCTATGCGGTAAGGGGACATCTTATAAGGAGAGTGCATCTGATTACTTGCTGTTTGATACTCACTGCTGATTGTTATTCACTGCTTGGAGAAGGAGGTATTCGGTAGCTAATGCTAATACAGTGCAGGCAGTGTACACAGTATCTAATACAGCGTGTACAGTTTCTAATACACTTCAGGCGGTGTACACAGTATCTAATACAGTGTAGTGTGGTGTTGCAAAACAAAAATACATCATGTCCGGAAGGCCACCAAGGAGAGGCAGACACTCACAGGCCACTAAAAGAGGGCAGGCAGCCTCTGTGTCTACAGTTGACAGTGGTGGTCGTGGACATGGTGCATCCTCTGCAGGTGGCCGTGGGGCATGCTTGTCCTCATCCTCTGTCACCCAGGCTCAGAGTAGTTTGCCTTCCAACGCAGCTGCCAAAGCAGCCTATTCCACCGGCTCCTTGTCCACAGTCACTCCTTCTGTAGCCCCACCATCATGGACGGAGGAGTCCCCAGAATTATTCGACTACAGTGTCGAGTACATGCTCATACAAGTAAATGGCGCAAAACTTAAACAATAATCCACAATAATTTAAAACAACAAAGTGCTGAATGAGCATAGGTTTATGCACAGGAGAGACTTAAAGTCCACTCTGTATGGTGGTGAAGAAGTCCATGAATTATGCACAATGGCTATAGAGGCATAATATGCTCAGTGGCAATATAGGTGAACGGGATCGGGAAGGGAGGGGAGAGGGGAATCAAAGTCCACAAATCACGGCAGCCGTCCGGTGGAAACAGAAACCATGTTCCCAAAACACTGAAACAAACAAGAAAAAAAACGAGTGGTTGCAAGCATAACTCACATTTTTTCAGTAAGTGTAATGCCGCGTACACACGAAGGGACTTTTCCCGGCGGACCTAGTCCAGCGGACAATCCGCCGGACTTTCCAGCTGCCTTCGCCGGACTTTCCGAGCGTGTGGACTTGCCGAAACACGCCCGGACTTCTCCGGCGGACAATCCGCTGGACAAAGTCCGCGGGACTTTTGAAAATGAACGGACTTGCCCACACACGGAGCAGTCCGTTCATTTAGAATGTAACTTCAGGTACGTAGCTAGCGTAGGTAGTAAATGCCGGCGCGCTAGCTCCGTCACCTGGCATGGATTTAAAGGGAATCCCCACGCCGAAAAACGGCATGGGGGTCCCCCCCAAATCCATCTCAGACCCTTATCCGAGCACGCAGCCCGGCAGGCCAGGAAAGGGGTGGGGACGAGCGAGCGCCCCCCCCCCCCCTCCTGAGCCGTACCAGGCCGCGTGCCCTCAACATGGGGGGTGCCCTGGGCAAAGGGGGGCCGTGCGGCCCCCCCACCCCAAAGCACCTTGTCCCCATGTTGATGAGGACAAGGGCCTCTTCCCGACAACCCTGGCCATTGGTTGTCGGGGTCTGCAGGTGGGGGCTTATCGGAATCTGGGAGCCCCCTTTTATAAGGGGGCCCCCAGATCCCGGCCCCCCACCCTATGTGAATGAGTATGGGGTACGATGTACCCCTACCCATTCACCTAAGGTGTAAAATGTAAAGTAAAAAAACACACTTTTGAAAAAATATTTTATTGCACTGCTCCGGGGGTCTTCTTCCGTCTTGGGGGGTCTTCTCGCCGGACTCCTGCACCATTAACGTAGCTCTTTTACCGAGCGGAGAAGTCCGGCTACCTTCTTCGTTGTCGCCGCCGCCGTCGTCTGGGGGTCTCGATCCGCCTTCGGGGGTCTCGGGGGTCTTCCGGGGTCTCTTCTGTTCTTGCCGCTGTCGTCGCTTTCTGCGCCGCCTTCTTCTTCTTCTTCCGCCTTCTTCTTCTTCTTCTTCTGATGTTGACACGTCGCTCTCTCTGGCCGGAATGCCAGAGCCGCGCTGTGCTGGGACTTATATAGGGACAAGGGGACAGGGTCACATGCTCATGTCACATGGTGACCCCGCCCCCTTGTGATGTCACAGTCCCAGCATCCTCCGGGACTGTGACATCACAAGGGGGCGGGGTCACCATGTGACATGAGCATGTGACCCTGTCCCCTTGTCCCTATATAAGTCCCAGCACAGCGCGGCTCTGGCATTCCGGCCAGAGAGAGCGACGTGTCAACATCGGAAGAAGAAGAAGAAGAAGAAGAAGGCGGAAGAAGAAGAAGGCGGCGCAGAAAGCGACGACAGCGGCAAGAACAGAAGAGACCCCGGAAGACCCCCGAAGGCGGATCGAGACCCCCAGGCGACGGCGGCGGCGACGACGACGAAGAAGGTAGCCGGACTTCTCCGCTCGGTAAAAGAGCTACGTAAATGGTGGAGGAGTCCGGCGAGAAGACCCCCCAAGACGGAGGAATAAGACCCCCGGAGCAGTGCAATAAAATATTTTTTCAAAAGTGTGTTTTTTTTACTTTACATTTTACACCTTAGGTGAATGGGTAGGGGTACATCGTACCCCATACTCATTCACATAGGGTGGGGGGCCGGGATCTGGGGGCCCCCTTATGAAAGGGGGCTCCCAGATTCCGATAAGCCCCCACCCGCAGACCCCGACAACCAATGGCCAGGGTTGTCGGGAAGAGGCCCTTGTCCTCATCAACATGGGGACAAGGTGCTTTGGGGTGGGGGGGGCCGCACGGCCCCCCTTTGCCCAGGGCACCCCCCATGTTGAGGGCACGCGGCCTGGTACGGCTCAGGAGGGGGGGGCGCTCGCTCGTCCCCACCCCTTTCCTGGCCTTCGGCGTGGGGACTCCCTTTAAATCCATGCCAGGTGACGGAGCTAGCGCTCCGGCATTTGCTGCCTACGCTAGCTACGTACCTGAAGTCACGTGCTAAATGAACGGACTTTCCGATGAGCGGCAAGTCCGTTCATTTCAAAAGTCCGGCGGACAAGCCTACTAACGGCGGGATTGTCCGCTGGACTGCCAAGTCCAGCGGATAATTTTAAAACAAAACTTAAAACTTTAGTCCGCCAGACTTTTTGAAAAAAAGTCCGTTGGAGGCCCACACACGAGGGGATTATCCCCTGGACTTGAGGCCAGGGGATAATCCCGCGGGATAGTCCCTTCGTGTGTACGCGGCATAAGGCATAGTAAGGTCCCATACAATGTGGGTCATCAGTGTAGTCAATCCCTGGGATGGATGTGCGGTCCCTGTGTTCATCTCCAGAACCGCTAGATGGTGTTCGGCTGCTTTTTTATAATTTTAAATGCTTTTACATAATGTTTTTCCCCTGTGCGCTGCTGTATTACATTTTTCTGTGATGCATCACTACACAGGGCTCATTCCTTACTCTGGCCACTCCCCCTCCCTCTCCATATATTTCCCGTTATTGATCCCTGTCAATCAGCTTGAGAAAGGAGCGCAGCCGTCACGCTATCCACAGCCTGCCATTGGAAAATCAGGAAGAACTCCGGACAGCCGCACACCGGGAAAGTAAAATTCAAAATGGTTTATTTAAAAGCAAAAAAACACTTCAATCCAGACACGGCAAAAAGGGGGGTACAGAGCTGACGCGTTTCGCACTACAACTAGTGCTTACCACAGCCTGCCAGCTCGAGAAACGCATTGCATTTCCAGTGACGTCATCACCCTCCGTCTGGATTCCAGTCTGTATCCAGTCTGCATCGTTCTGATGTCCATTCACTGCTGCCGGCCGAGCACCATCTAGCAGTTCTGGAGACGAACACAGAGACAGCACATCCATCCCAGGCATTGACCTCACTGATGACCCCCGTTGTATGGGACCTTACTATACCTTACACTTACTGCAAAAATGGGAGTTATGCTTGCAACCATAGTGAGGATAATGAGGTCACTGACTGTACTTGAGTGCCTGAGAGAAGAGAGGAGGAGGCACAACTCCAATGAGGCAGGATGTCCTCTAGGGGGCAGCTTAAGGCAGCCACCCTATTGCATCACACTGCAGAGCTCCACAGGTGCAGGGTGCTGCTGACTCCCCGCTGACTTTTAAAACTTCCTTGGTGTGGGCCTTTTTCAACACATGTGCAGCAGATTTCACTGTTGCTGTTTGCAACCTATGTCTGAAGCGGATCAAGTGTGGCCAAAACAGCAGCCGCTTGGGCACCACATGCTTGACCAGACATATGACGACCTGCCATGCAGTATGTTGGCAACAGCACTTGAAAGACCCACATCAAAGAAAAAGGTGACTTCTCCTTGCTCCTCATCTGGGATCTCCAACCCTACTATACCTCCAGTCCTCTCAAAAACCTGCTCTGAGAGGAATGAAGGTATAACAATAGGTGTCCCAAGTACTTGCAGCCAATCTGCTAGCAGTACACCACCATCTGATTTTAGAAGGAAAATTTCCCTACCCCAGTTGCTGAACCATAAAAAGAAATTTGGTCCCAGCCATCCACATGCTCAGCATGTAAATGCTAGCTTGGCCAAATTTCTAGCACTGCAACAGCTGCCTTTTCAGCTGGTAGACTCTGCCCCCTTTTGTGAATTTGTGGAATGTGCTGTACCTCAGTGGCAGGTTTCAAAACGCCATTTCTTTTCACGGAAGGCCATTCGGGCTCTTTACCGGCGTGTGGAAGGCAATGTTTTGGCCTCGTTGGACAGGGCGGTCAGCAATAAGGTTCATATTACCACTTACTCATGGTCCACCCCCTCCTCTTCTTCTTCCTCCATGCCTTTCCTCAGGAATGTGAATGCATAGAGGATGAACAACCACCACCCTTGCGTGAGAGGTGGGAGGGAAACTGTGTCTCATTAGAAGAGTATGTAGGACAAGAAAGCTCAGAGGAACTTTAAAACCAGCCCTTTTAAAGATAAAGTGGGAGTCAAATTTTAGGAGTAAAAACTAGGAACAGAAAGACAGTAAGGCAGTTGGCGGGAGACACCTGAGACATTGAAGGAAGCTGCCACATTTACACACACACACACACACACACACACACACACACACACACACACACACACACATTTGATTCAATCTTCATCTTAAGTATATAATACATTATTAATGTTATTTTTACAATCTATATTTTGATATTGTTCTTGTAATATTTTGCTATTTTTAATATTAAATCAACTTTTTAGTTTTTACACAAGAACTGAATGAACTTTCTTGGAAATTTTCTCATCAATATGAATTATTGAATATCGATATTAATACCATAAAAACAGTATTTTAACATATGCCAGCCTTAGGTTTACTGTGGACAGCCATACCTGGTCTCCGGGCTCCAGGATTAATTCTCCCGGTCTTTTCTTATCAAAGGTCTCCTTGTTGAGTTCCTGTGCTTTAGTCATTGTTTCTTGTAGTAATTTGTTATTGGTGCTGAAGAAGTTTACAGTTTTGAGAACAGTTGGCACAGAACATTCCGGAAGGGAATTAGTTGGCAAAGAAAGGAGTTTGTCTTATGGTGGAGTGGGTAGTGTTGTTGTAAACTAACTCAACTAACGGCAGAAGGGAGATCAAGTCGTCTTGGGAAAAAGAGGAAAAACAGTGTAGGTATCGTTCGAGGGTCTGGTTGGTCCTCTCCGTCTGCCCGTTTTGTCTGTGGGTGGTTAGCTGAGGAAAATGATAATTCAATGCCAAGGGACTCGCATAGTGCTTTCTAGAACCTGGAGGTGAACTCTACTCCCCTGTCTGAGATAATGTTGGCTGGCTGAAGTTTAATAATTTCCCTGATGAAGACGTGCGCTGTTTCGGGGGCTGAAGGTATTCCTTTCAGTGGAATGAAGTGTGCCATCTTTGACAGCCGGTCCACCACCACGAAGATGGTGGTATGACCCTCTGCGGGAGGAAGTTCTACAATGAAGTCCATGGATATCATTTTCCAATACCTATCTGGAACAGGTAGCGGTTTAAGCAAGCCCCAGGCCTTGGTTCTATTACTCTTGCTTCAGATACAGGTGGTGCAAGATTCCACATATCTCTTGCAGTCTTTTGCTACTTGGGGCCACCGGAATGTGAGTTGCACCAGATCAGATATCTTGGATGTGCCAAAATGCCCGGTTAACACATGGTCATGACAGAGTTCAAGTATGGTGACCTGGAGACTCTCAGGTATGAAGATTTTGTCATTGTGCCAAAACAGGCTATCTTTTGCCAGCAACTTTGCTTCAGGAGGAGGAGAAACTGAACGGAAGCCTGTTTGACCCGAGATAGTAGATCTTCCTGTAATAGAAGAAAATTTTCCGCGGGCAGAATGCTATCCAGGGATATAGTTGCTTTAGAAACAAGGCGTCTGGTTTCGTGGTGTTTGAGCCGGTGACATGGAAGGAGAATCTGGAAAAGAATAATGCCCACCTGGCTTGACGTGGCCTTAATCTCTTTGCAGTACTCAGGTATTCCAGATTCTTAAGGTCAGTATCGGGTGAGCTGCCCCTTCTAATGCCGCGTACACACGATTGGAATTCTCGTCTGAAAAAGCTCTGATGTTTTTCCCATCGGAATTCCGACGGAATTTTGCTCAAACTGTCTTGCCTACACACGGTCATACCAAATTCCAATGGTCAATAACACCACAACATACAACACATTCGATGGCACTATAAAAGGGAAGATTAATGCTTCCTAACATGTGTCGAGTTGTTTCCGAGCATGCGTTGGAATTTTGCGCGTCGGAATTGCATACACAAGATCGAAAAATCCGATAGAAAGGTTTTCTGTCGGAAAAATTAAGAACAGGCTCTCAATCCAAAGTCCGTCGGAAATGCCGACAGAAAAAGACATATGGGCATACGCACGGTCGGAAAATTCAATGAAAAGCTCCCATTGGACTGTTTCCATTGGAAATTCCGACCAGGTGCCATAAAATATATCGCTACTCCCCCAATGCAGCCTTTATTGCCAACAGTTCTCGGTCCCCGATGTCATAGTTCTTCTCTGCAGCAGATAGCTTACGGGAGAAGAAGGCAATGGGAAATAATAGTGTTGGATCCCTGTCGTTGAGAAAGTACTGCTCCGACGGCAACTTCAGAAGCATCAACTTCCAGAACACATGGTAAGGTAGAGTCAGGGTGTTTTAACACGGAAGCAGAGGTGAATAGTCTTTTGAGGGCATCAAAGGCAACTTGAGCTTCAGGAGTCCAGTGGAACCGGATTTCCTGCTTGGTCAACTGCGTAATGGGGAAGATGATGGCTGAGAACCCTTTAATAAACTTCCGTTAATAAACTTTAAAACACTTTACGAACTGTTGAATCCCCTTCTTGTCTGCAGGGACTGGCCATTCTAAGATAGCGGAAACCTTTTGGGGATCCATAATGCTCTTGATTGAGATAATCAGTCCCAGAAATTGTATACTTTGCTGTTCAAATTTGCATTTTTCGGGTTTGGCATATAGGCCGTTTTGCCGGGCCGACCCAACACACTTGACATGTTTGCAATGACAAACAGGTCTAGGTAGTCTTGGAAAATGTCATTGACAAAGTGTTGGAAGGTGGCAGGAGCATTGCATAGTCCGAATGGCATCACCAGGTATTCAAAGTGTCTGAATCGGGTGCGAAAAGCTATCTATCATTCGTCACCTTCCCTGATGCGGACCAAGTTTAGGCCCCTTGAAGGTCAAGTTTGGTGAAGAGGACTGCAGCCCCAAGTCTCTGGAATAATTTGGGCACTAAAGGGATAGCGATTCTTAACAGTGATTTTGTTAAGTTCGCGATAATCAATACAAGGCCGTAGGGTATGGTCTTTCTTTACCACAAAGAAGATGCCATCTCCTGCCGGAGATGTGGACGGCGGATGAACTCCCTTTTCAGATTGTCATCAATGTACTCCTTTAGTGTACCCAGCTCTAGTTCTGTTAGAGGGAAAATTCTTCCAAAAGGCACCTCGGCCCCTAGAAGGAGTTCAATTGAACAGTCATAGAGTCGGTGGGGAGGAAGAGTCTCTGCACCCTTTTTACTGAAAATGTCCAAGAAGTCTTGGTACGCCACTGGGACTGATTAGCGTACTTCAGAGTCCAGACACATCAAGGAGGTAGAGTTACTGGCAACTTCTTGAAGGCAGTGTTGATGACAGTAAGATGAAGGGAAGGTGACTTCTCTGGTGGCCCAATTGACATGAGGGTTGTGGGCCTGTAGCCAGGGCATGCCAAGAATGACTGGGAACAGTGGTGAAGTGATGATATCCAGACATAGCAGTTCTCGGTGGAGATTGGCAATGGTGGCCAGTAGAGGGATCGCCTCCTGCGTGTACTAAAAGTCCTTGAGCCTTGGGCAATAAAGGGATCAGATGTTTAGCTGCGAAGGTTGAGTCCATGAAGCAGCTACATGCTCCCGAATCAAATATAGCGGATACCTGGATGTTCCTTCCAGAGAGCAGAACGGGGAGAGCATAGCTGCGAAGGTTGAGTCCATGAAGCAGCTACATGCTCCCGAATCAAATATAGCGGATACCTGGATGTTCCTTCCAGAGAGCAGAACGGGGAGAGCAAAGTGAGATGAAGTGTTGGTTACAGCAGGAGTGCAGTCAGCAGCACTTACAGAGCTTTGCCAGACAGGATCTCACATAGTGCCCAGGTTCTCCACAGTGCATGAACAGGTTGTTCAGGTGACAACATTGGCGTTCTTCCCCCATGAGTGAAGGATGTAGCACGCCCAACTGCATAGGTTCAGACGTTTCAGGAGCCGTATTGGAGAAGCTGGGAACTCTCGGCAACATCCAGGTTGGACGAGGTTGACCCGTTGCCCTTTCTGATTTGCATTCTCGCAGATGTCGGTCGATCTGTATAGCCAGATTAACGAGTGCATGCAGAGTTTGGGGCACCCCAACCTGGGCTAGTTTGTCCTTTAGTGGGTCTGACAGTCCCATACGAAACTAGTAGTAAAGGGCAGCATCATTCCAGTTGCTGTCAGCACTCCAACGTCTGAATTCTGCAACATAGTCCTCTGCTGCTCTGCGACCTTGCTGTAAAGTATGAAGTGCGGCTTCCACAGTTGCAGATAGCTGGGGATCTTCGTAAAGTTGAGCCATGGCAAGAACGTGGTCAGGTTAGTCAGCTCTGCTGCTTTTTGTTCAAGAAGGCGGTGTGCCCAAGACTGAGGCTCATTCTATAGCAGAGAAATCACAAAGGCCACTTTGGTAGCCTCCAAAGAGAAGGTACGTTGCTGCAGAGCAAAATAAAGTTCACAGGAGTTGCTGGAGGCCCTGAATTTGCTGTGTTCTCCCGAGAACCTTTCAGGTGTAGGTTCAGAGGTTCAGGGGGAGCATCACTACTGCAGGTTGAGCATGTGCACTGGCTGTGGCAGCTGAGGGATGTGGAGACCCCTGGGTTGCAGCAGGAGATGAGAGTGCTTGAACATGTACCTCCAAACGGGTATAGCCCTCTTGTAGGCTCTTGACAGCCTGTGTCAGGCCTACCAGATGTAAACAAAGTTCATCCATAGGAGAGGTTCCTTGTTCAGGATCAGACATGGCTGTCTGATACTGTCATGTACCTAGTAGATGAGCACAATATGCAGAAGAAGGCCTCTCTTACGCCACTGACTCACGGCCCCTGATAGAGTAAACAGGAGGCATGGGATTACAGGCTAGCACAAGTGCCTGGCAGGATCAACAGCTGGGAAGTAGGTCTGGAGTTCTGGATGATGCTGTGGCTGGGAGTCAGCAGACTGAAGACAGCAGACTTGGCTGAAGACTGGAACAGGCTCATGTCAGGAAGCCACACACAGGATACAGAGAGGAGGTTCCAGGGACTAAAACACAGGAAGGTCAGGCAGGCCGGGTCATACACAGACAGACAGAACTGGAACAGATGCAGGAGACGGGAGCAGAGTCACTGTACAAGCCAGGTTGGTAACAGGCAGGCATGGATGAACCAGAGGATAAAGCAGGTGCAAGGTTGTGGCCAGGGGTCAGATGCAGGCAGGTAGCAGAGGAAGTCACAGGGCAAGCCGGGTAATCACAGGAACAGATCAGATAAGCAAGTAACTTACAGGGAACACTGTAGATCAGACAGCAAAGCTTCAGTGTAACAGCTGAGTTTAAATAGCTGCCTGGCGCAGGGGATCGCACGCGCTCACTCCCTCTCCTTGCACATAGGCACCCGCAATCGCGCACCAGCTTGTGTAGAACTATTGTTTCCAGCTACCCTTTCTTGACAGCACACAGCAGAGGGCCATCAAAGAGTACCTGTGTGAGTATGGCACCAGGACAGGGTCAGGGGAGCTTGGCTTCTTTTCGCCACTCCAGTGGCTACTGATCAAGGATTTATGCACTGTCCTGTCACCATTTGAGGAGGCCACAAGGATGGTGAGCAGCGACAATGCATGCATCAGTGACACTGTCCCTCTAGCCTTCCTGCTGGAGCAAACGCTTCATGGAATCATGGATAGGGCACTTGCGGCAGAACAGCGGGAGGAAGAGGAGGACTTCCTTACCTCTCAAGGCCCCCTTTATCCAGATAGCATTCCTGCGGGCCTGCCAAACACTCAGGAAGAAGAGGAGGAGGATTGTGTCAGCATGGAAGTAGAGGATAACACTCAGCAGCAGTCTTCAAGGGATGGTTTTCAGTCCCCAGAAACCCAAGGAGTTGTATGTAACTGGGAGGAGGTAGTTATGGATCATGTGATTCTTCGTGACCTAGAGGACTCAGAATCGAATGCCTCTGCAAACTTAGGCTGCATGGCCTCCCTGATTCTGCAAAGCCTGTGAAAGGACCCTAGGATTCGTGGTATCAAGGAGAAGGATCATTAGTGGCTGGCAACCCTTCTTGAGCCACATTACAAGGGTAAGGTTGCAGAACTCATCCTGCCTTCGCAGAGGGAGCAGAAGATGAGACATCTTCAGGAGGCCTTGAAGAAATGTTTGTTTAACGCATTTCCAGACCCTGGGAGGTTACTATTTACTATATGTCTTTTTAAACAAATTTTCAGTCCTCAGCGCTAGGGATGAGCCGAACACCCCCGGGTTCGGTTCGCACCAGAACCTGCGAACGGACCGAAAGTTTGCGCAAATATTCAAACCCTATTAGTTACAATGGACGCGAACGTTCAAAATCTAAAGTGCTAATTATAACGGCCAATATGCATGTTAATGTCATAAAACAGGTTTGGGGACCCGGTCCTGCCCCAGGGGACATGTATCAATGCAAAAAGAAGTTTTAAAACGGACGTTTTTTCGGGAGCAGTCATTTTAATGATGCATAAAGTGAAAAAAAAAAGTGAAATATTCCTTTAAATATGGTAGGGGGGTGTCTAAAGTATGCCTGTGAAGTGGCATGTGTTTCCCGTGTTTAGAACTGTCCCTGCAAAAAATGACATTTGTAAAGGGAAAAAAAGAAGCCATTTAAAACTGCTTGTGGCTTTAATGTCATGTCTTGTCCTGGCAATATGGATGAAAATATTTGAGAAAAATGGCATGGCTACCCCATCACCCCCCCCCCCCCCCCCCCAGCCCATTACCAGCCCCTTTGGGTCTTGTATGGATATTAAGGGGAACCCCGCACCCAAAATAAATAAAACCCTATACCTACAACCCTATATACTCTGAACAGCAGTATACAGGCGGTGCAAACAAGACAGGGACTGTAGGTTTGTTCTTAAGTAGAATCTGTTTGTAATTTTGAACAGGTACATTTTTAAGTGTAGCTCCATCCAAAAAAAATCTATTTTTAAGATTTTTGGAGAACATAGGGAAGGGTTATCACCCCTGTAACATTTGTTTTTCTGTCTGTGCACCTGTTCAGAACATTTCACCTCACTTTCCGTCCCAATGACAAATGTTTTGGGAAAAGTGGGGTTTTTATTGAAACAAGGATTGGTGATAAAGCATCAGTAGAGAGGAGATACCTTTTTCCCAAATTAAATCTAACAGGATAGAATTTCCCTTCCTAGGGGTAGATTTCCTCTCACTTCCTGTTTTCTCCTTCCGTTTGCAAGTAGGAGTTGTTTGTAAGTTGGATGTTTGAAAGTAGGGGCCTGCCGTATATACTCTGCAGAAATTTGCCCCATTAGATGTTGGTGTTGCCACATTACTGTAAGCCCTCACAGTTACTCTTGGTGGGCACAGGAATGGGCCCTGCTGTGAATTATTAGATCAAGAATTATAATTGCATGCACCTGTTGAACAGGGCAGAAAAATTGGGCCTTTGGTGGTGGTGGTGGACGGTGTTGCCACAAGACTGTAAGCCCTCACAGTTACTCTTGGTGGGCGCAGGAATGGGCCCTGCTGTGAACTATTAGATCAAGATTTGTAATTACACGCCCCTGTTAAACAGGGGCTGAAAAATTGTGCCTTAGGCACTGGTGCTGGTGCCACAACACTGCAACCCCTCACAGATACTGTACTTGGAGCACAGCAATGAGACCTGTTGCAAAGCATTGCATAAAAAATTGTAATTACACGCCCCTGTTAAACAGGGGCTGAAAAATTGGGTCTTAGGCACTGGTGCTGGTGCCACAACACTGCAACCCCTCACAGATACTGTACTTGGAGCACAGCAGTCAGACCTGTTGCGAAGCATTGCTTAAAAAATTGTAATTACACGCCCCTGTTAAACAGGGGCTGAAAAATTGGGCCTTAGGCACTGGTGATGGTGCCATAACACTGCAACCCCTCACAGATACTGTACTTGGAGCACAGCAGTCAGACCTGTTGCAAGGCATTGCTTAAAAAATTGTAATTACACGCCCCTGTTAAACAGGGGCTGAAAAATTGGGCCTTAGGCACTGGTGCTGGTGCCACAACACTGCAACCCCTTACAGATACTGTACTCTGAGCACAGCAATGAGACCTGTTGCAAAGCATTGCATAAAAAATTGTAATTACACGCCCCTGTTAAACAGCGGCTGAAAAATTAGCCACTGGTGGTGGCACCCAGAAACAAAAATGTTCTTCCAAGCTATCATCAGGATCATTGAGGAGGAAGAGGATAGTCAGTCAACATAACAGGACAGTCACTCAGCATCAGCATAGGCAGTCTTGAAGGGATGTGACATTATAAATTATTCAGTTATATCAGCTTCAGGTGCCTGGTAGCTGGTGGTGATCCAAGACTGATTCATCTTTATGAAGGTCAGTCGATCAACCGAGTCGGTGGACAGGCGCACCCTGTGATCGGTGACAAAGCCTCCAGCAGCACTGAATGTGCGTTCGGAAAGAACGCTGGATTCAGGACAGGCCAGTAGCTCAATTGCATACTGTGCAAGCTCTGGCAAGTGATCCATCCTCAAGACCCAGTAAGCCAGAGGATTTTCGGTGGGAAAGGTGTCCAAGTCTGACCTTGCCCCTAGGTATTCCTGCACCATGTATATCAGACGCTGGCGATGGTTGCTGGAACCGATCATACCTTGGGGCTGCGGACTAAAAAATTGTCTGAACGCATCGGTCAGACGTCCACCTTCCTCACCGCTCCTTCTGCTACTGACCGAAGCCTCAGCAACTCGTCGTCCAGGACCAGGAGTTTGTAACCTCCCAGTCTCTGGGAACGCGTTGCACAGACCTTTCTGCAAGGCCTCCCGGAGATGTCTCATCCTCTGCTCCCTCTACGACCCAAGATAAGGTCCGCAACCTTACCCCTGTACCGTACCGTACCCTTGTACCCTTGTACACAAGGAGAGTGGCCAGCCAGTAATAGTCCCTCTCCTTGATCCGAAGAATACAAGGATCCTTCCGCAGGCTTTGCAGGATCAGGGAGGACATGCAACGTAGGTTAGCTGAGGCATTCGGTCAGGAGTCTTCTGGGTCACTGAAGACGACATGATCCGCAGCCACCTCCTTCCAGCCACGTACAAGT
Organism: Lithobates sylvaticus; assembly: GCA_028564925.1. Lineage (NCBI taxonomy): Eukaryota > Metazoa > Chordata > Amphibia > Anura > Ranidae > Lithobates > Lithobates sylvaticus. Next base: position 167,023,019 of record CM053026.1, read on the forward strand.
CTACTGGTTTGTTGGGACTGTAAATCATCCCTAAAAGACTGCTGCTGCTGATGCTGAGTGCCAGGCTCCACCTCCATGCTCACACAATCCTCCTCCTCCTCATCCTCTTTCTGTGTGATGGGTGGGAGAGAAGGAACACTGTCTGGATAAAGGGGGTCTTTAGAGGCAAGGAAGTCCTCCTCTTGCTGCCTCTGTTCTGCCTCAAGTGCCCTGTCCATTATCCCATGCAGCGTAAGCTCCAACAGGTGGACAAGAGGTACAGTGTCACTGATGCATGCACTGTCACTGCTCACCATCCTCGTGGCCTCCTCAAATGGTGAGAGGACAGTGCATGCATCCCTGATCATGCTCCACTGGCGTGGGGAAAAAATCCGAGCTCCCCTGACCCTGTCCTGGTGCCAGAGTCACACAGGTACTCATTGATGGCCCTCTGCAGCATGGCCAACGTTGAGTTCCACCTGGTGGGCATGTCACATATAAGGCTGTTCTTGGGCAGGTTCAACTCCTTTTGCAGCTCAGCCACTTTCCTGGCCTGCCTCAGGACACCCTGTAAGTCTGGGTACCTGCCCAAGAACCGCTGCACCATCAGGTTAAGGACGTGAGCCATACAGGGCACATGGGTCAGCTGTCCCTGTCGCAGGGCCGAGAGGAGGTTGGTGCCATTGTCACAAACCACCATTCCTGGCTTAAGCTGGCGTGGCATCAACCACCTCTCGGCCTGCCCCTGCAGAGCTGACAGAACCTCTGCCCCAGTGTGGCTCCTGTCCCCCAAACACACCAGCGCAAGCACGGCATGGCATCTTTTTGCCTGCGTACTTGCGTAGCCCCTTGGACACCTACGGAGCAACGCTGGTTCTGAGGACAGAGCACTCGAAGTGGCCACGGAGGAAGAAGAAGAGGAGGGGGTGGAGGAGAGAGGTGTGTCACAACCAGTAGTAGCATTTTGGAGGCGTGGTAGCAGAACAACCTCCAACACTACTGCACCTTGTCCTGCATCCTTCCCAGCTGCCAAAAGAGTGACCCAATGGGCCGTGAAAGACAGGTAACGTCCCTGTCCATGCCTGCTGGACCATGAGTCAGCGGTAATATGCACCTTATCGCTGACTGCCCTGTCCAGCAAAACTCACGGAAGGGGGCAGTAGTCTACCAACTGAAAAGGCAGCAGTTGAAGTGCTAGCAATTTAGCCAAGCTAGCATTCAAACGCTGGGCATGTGGATGGCTGGGAGTAAACTTCTTTTGACGGTCCAGCAGCTGGGGCAGGGAAATTAGCCTGGTAGAATCGGACGTCGGAGTACTGCTAGCAGAGTGTCCACAAGTACTTGGCTGTGACACACCTAATTATACACCTTCATTCCTCTCAGTGCAGCTTTCAGAGAGGACTGAAGGTATAGTGGGGTTGGAGATCCCCGCTGATGAGGAGCAAGGAGAGGTCCGCTTTGTTCTTTGTTGTGGGTCTTTAATGTGCGCTTGCCAACGAGCTGCATGGCAGGCCGACATATGTCTGGTCATGCTTGTGGTGCCCAAGCGGCTGATGTTTTGGCCACGCGAGATACGCTTGAGACATATGTTGCAAATAGCAGTGGTGCGATCTGATGCACTCGTCTCAAAAAAGGCCCACACCAAAGAACTTTTGGAATAACGTGCAGAGGCAGGGCCCTGCACAGGCGGAGCTCTGCGGTGTGATTCAGTTGGTGTGCTGGCCTCAAGCTGGCCCCCGGAGGGCATCCTGTCTTGTTGGAGATGTGCCGCCTCCTCCTCCTCCTCCTCTCTCCCTTCAGGCACCCACGTGGAGTCAGTGACCTCATCATCCCCTCCCTCTTCACCACTGGAGCAAACCTGGCAGTAAGCTGCAGCTGGTGGAACATGACTGCCAGATTGCTGTCCTTGAGCATCCCCTCTCTCTACGCTCACGCTACTGCCTTCCTCTAGCTGGGTATCATCATCTGAGCCTTCAAAACGCTGGGCATCCTCCTGGAGCATGTACCCAACACTGTGCTCAAACAGTTCGGGGGACTTCTTAGGAGGACATGGTGGGTCTAGGGAAGGGGTGCCTGATGATGCCATTGAGTACGCGTTTAACAGCTGCTTTGCCAGTAACCTGAGCCTGGGTGAGAGAGGATGAGGAGGATGAGGAGGGCTTGGTCATCCACTCTACCAAGCCTTCGGCATGATGCGGCTCAACATGTCCTGCCTGTGGCCAATTATTGCTCTCCTCGCCACTGGCTCTATGATTGGCCAAGCATGCGGGGTCACAGTGCATGCTTGGCCAATCATCATCCAGCAATGCACTGCGACTGGCACAGTGCATTGTGGACCGTTGAGGATGGACTACTGGCCAGAACTTGCTCAATATGCAATTACTGGCCTGTCCTGCATCCAGCGTGCTTTCTGAATGCACATTCAGTGCTGCTGGAGGGTTTGTAATGGATCAAAGAGTGCTCCTGTCCACAGACTCCGTTGATAGGCTCACATTCAAAAAAATGAATCAGTCTTGGATCAGCAGCTATCAAGCACCTGATGCTGATGTAACTGATTGAATTTGCTATGTATGTGGGATCACTTGAAGACTGCCTTTGTTGACTATCCTATTCCTCCTCAATCTTGATAATGCTAGCTTCCAACAATATTTTTGGTTTAGGGCACCACGATCCAAGGCCCAATTGTTCTGCCCCTGTTTAACAGGGGCATGTGATTACAATTTTTTATCTAATATTTCACAGCAGGGCCCATTCCTGCACCCAACAAGAGTATCTGTGAGGGGTTACAGTGTTGTGGCACCACCATCACCCAAGGCCCAATTTTTCTGCCCCTGTTTAACAGGGGCATGTAATTACATTTTTTTATATATATTTTTTCAATGCAGGGCCCATTTCTGCACCCAACAAAATTAACTGTGAGGGCTTACAGTGTTCTGGAGTCACTTAAAAGCATGTGTAAATCAATGTATTAACATCTGAGATTCATATACTTTTTAGTTAGGTTATTGTATGCAATGAAGAAAAGATAAAAATGAAAGTCCAGAGCATGCACCCTCAAGAACAAGGAAACAGTGCCAGCTCCTATATTTTTAACCTGACAGTAATGTATATTGTTCTATATATTTTTTCAATTTATGTATTATGTTAAGGTCTAAAAAAATAAAACACTAATTGTTTCATTTTTAAATAAGTACAATTAATTACTTTTTATTTACTGTTTCCAGCCAACAGGTGAAAACGTAGGCTCATATTCACATGTTCACCAGGCTAACTGGCTAACTTACTTTATATGCTGTGTTGCGTTTGTTAAAATATGATTTTTTAAACATCAGACCTAACATTACGTGGGAGAAATTACAAGTTTAGTTGATCAGATTCTCTGGTTTGAGTAGAATTCTCAAACAAATGCTGTTTTCATACAATGGTGTTAGATAACAAATTGACAGTTGAAGAGACTATTGTCTCGTCAGCTACAGTAAACATGCAACCAACAGTCCATTGTCTTTTAAAACAGTTTGAGAGGGTGTCTCAACCTGAAAAGAAGGACTGTTAATCGGTTGTTATGGAAACAAGTGTATAAACATTAAACTTTGGTCAACAAACTGGCATATAAAATGGAGTAGAGACACAGAGAGGAGAGATGGAACATCATGCTGTAACATCAGGACACACATCATCATGCTTTCAAGATCAGAAGAAGCCGCTCATGATACAAGAACAGAACCTGGTCTCTAAGAAGACATATTGGAGATCATGAACATTCAGTAACAGAAGTTAAGTAACCCTTTTAAATATATTTGTACTGTTAGACTTTAGGCTGTTCTATTTTCTAGGCATTTTGTTTGTTATAGATATCTGTCAGTCTTGTATTGTATTCCTAAGATTGTAATAGTTTTGTACAGCAGTTGGCTGATGATTTGCAAGAGCGGTGTGCACCCCTCATGACCAAATCAATTAATGCCTTAAGGAAAAGGAAGGGCCGTAAACCTGTTAGTAAAGCCAGGGTGCGTGCCATTGTCACATCCCAAAATTGGGACTGTGAGGATGTGCTCTCCTCAAATGATAGTGAGGATGAGGAGATAGAGTTTGATGTTTCGCATGATGATCTGCTAGTGCGAAACAAAAAGTATGCCAGACCTCTCATTACTAAGCATAGGAAATGGCAACATGATAGAGAGGATATGGCAGATGGGGAGGTGAATTATCGCAACCCCAGATATGTTGAATTTGAAGAAGTACGGGAGTTTACACAAACTGAACTCCATGAGCTGGCAAAACAATACAAACAAAGGTCTGGGGAGCCTCTAGTGAGTTGGCTCCTACGCTTATGGGATGAAGGAGCAGACAGTGTTGTTTTGTCAGGTAAGGAAGCAGTGACTATGGGAGTGTTAACCCATGATCCACAATTGCGTCAGGCAATGCGAAAAGCCTGAGAGTTTAGCGTGAATTTTTCACTGTTAGACCTCGTGAGAGATGGAATAGTCCGAGTATACTCTAGTCCTACTGACCTGGAAAATACCTACTCCTGGAGATCAATAGCAGAGGGTATTTCCAGGTTACGCGCGATGGGTTGTATAACCGGATTAAATACGTTTCCAGAATGGATGGGTCCAGATATGGAACCCTTTACGTCTGCTCTGCGCTCTAAGCTGATGAAGTCTGCGCCATTTAATCTCAGGGCTCCCTTATTGTCCTTGTTGGGAGGCCTGGGATTAAACAGCAAGATTCATGAAGCTACAACCCTTTTAAGCCAGTTGGGGGAGCTAGAGGAGACTAGAACAAAACCTGTCAGGGCAGTAGATAAGGTCAAGGCCAGACAGGAAGAATACAAGCAGAAAAGAACAGAGAAGAAAGGGAATGGGGTAGAGAAGACAGGAGGTGAAGAGAAAACCAGGCTAGTTATTTCTAGGAAAGAAATGTGGGTGGACCTATTAAAGGCAGGAGTACCTAAAGATGAGATAGATGGCATTTCTATTGCAGAAATGCTGAAGAGGTGGAAAGATTTAGTAGGTAAAACTGTCAGGGTTAGAAACACTACTCCTAGTGAAGATAACATCAGCCTAGACTTAGAGGAAACAGAACAGACACCTCCTGTTAGCCCCAAACCAATTCCCAAAACTGAACGTGAACACAAACCAAAATCCCTTTATCCTGGGGAGGAGTTAGAGAGAATCAGAAAAGGGGATTGGGAGGTTCCTTTTCCTTTATGAAGGGAAGGTGAGTCTCCTGTAATAGCCGTGAGGGCAGTGACAGCAGGAGACCGACGCCCATATGCACCTGTCACTGTATGGTGGGGAAAGTCATCTTCTCCCACACATGTAATGGCTTTAGTTGATAGCGGAGCCGAAGTTACACTTTTGCAAGGAAATCCTTCCCATCACAAAGGAGAATTGATTTATGTAGAAGGTTTGGGAGGGCAAACTACACCAGCAGTTAGGATACGAGTGAAATTGGCTATTGGCAAGGGATCAGGATTTATGACGAATGTTTTGGTATCAGAGGTCGTGCGAAATGGACCCCTGTCTACATTCCTCCACCAGAGAAGCCAGTCTGTCTCAAGCAGTACAGACTTCCTGGGGTGGTCATGGATGTACTTCAAGGTCAGTCAACCTTCAGACTGAAAGAGGTACATTCACATTCGGGAATCCTGATAAAGCATATCTGGTAAGGGCGGTGAAGGCTGTGGTCAGAGGTCGTGCGAAATGGACCCCAGATACCTGTCTCTGCATACAGATCCAGCTTACCTGTTGTACCAGCCTGCATACAGATCCAAGTCTGCCTGTTGTTCCAGAGAAGCCAGTCTGTCTCAAGCAGTACAGACTTCCTGTTGTTCCAGTCTGCATACAGATCCAGCTTACCTGTTGTTCCAGTCTGCATACAGATCCAAGTCTGCCTGTTGTTCCAGTCTGCATACAGATCCAAGTCTGCCTGTTGTTCCAGTCTGCCTACAGACTATTCAAGAACTGTTGAGAGTAGGGTTCATCAGGGGACCGGCGAGCGGGAGCCGCAAGGGAGGCCCTCTCTGCCAATCAGACTCATCACCACCAGCTGTATACAGATCCAAGTCTGCCTGTTCCAGCAGGGATACACCCGGTTGGAAGAACGGGTGCTGGCTTTACCACCAGCAGCCCCATCTGGGGGAAGTCCAGGACCATCAGTGATAATGCTCCCTCCAGAGCCCCGGGTACCAATCCCTGAGAGATTCTCGGGTGCCCGCAACCTCTTTCGGGACTTCCGTAACTCCTGTGAACTATTCTTTGCACTGCAGCCACGTACTTTTTCCCTGGAAGCCACCAAGGTGGGCTTCGTGATCTCCCTACTCTCCGGAGACCCGCGAACCTGGGCCCACCGCCTCCTAGAGCAGAAAGACCCTGCACTGGCCGGTCTTAATTCATTTTTTGACTCCATGGCCCAACTCTATGAAGACCCCCAACTCGCTGCCACCGCGGAGACCACTCTGCGCGCCCTCCAGCAGGGGCGAAGGCCTGTGGAAGACTATGTCGCGGACTTTAGGCGCTGGGGTGCGGATACCCAGTGGAACGACGCGGCCCTGCGTCACCAGTTCCGCCTAGGACTTTCTGAGGCACTAAAAGATGAGCTGGCGAGAGTTGGGGTACCCCAGACCCTGGACACTCTGATCAACCTGGTCATCCAGATTGACCGACGACTAAGGGAGCGCAGGTCGGAACGTGCATCCGGTGTCACTCATCCTACCTGGATGCTCCCCAAGGCTCCAAGTCACCTGCAGACTGGCTCGGCCCAGCGGTCAGTAACCCTCCCTGATTCCTCCGAGCCCATGCAGTTAGGGCTCTTGAGGCCTTCTCTAACTCCTGAGGAACGGCAACGTCGTCGGGTCAACAACTTGTGCCTTTACTGTGGTGAGCCTGGGCACTACGTAAGGAACTGTCCGGCCAAGGCTCGTAAGTGCCCTCTCATGCCTACTTGCTCCATGGACCCCTCAACCCGGGTCTCCTCTCACCTTGCTCTTTCTGTCTCATTACAGCTTCCGGGAAGAATCCTTCAGGTACCCGCCATTATTGATTCCGGGGCATGCAGCTGCTTCATGGACTCTTCCTTCGCTGCCCAACACCGGATCTCCCTCCAGTCTAAATCCCAGGGACTGTCAGTTTACCTGGCGGATGGCTCCTCCATCCGTTCAGGCCCGGTTACGCAAGAGACCATCCCACTGCCCATGACCATCTCGGACAACCATCAGGAACTTCTTTGCATGGACATTATTTCCTCTCCATTATCCCCTATAATCTTGGGCATGCCGTGGCTGAGGGCCCACAACCCAGTCATCGACTGGGCCACTGGGATGGTTTCCTTCTCCTCTCAGTATTGTCAGATGTCTTGCAGACCTTCTAATTCCTCCCAGCTGGCTACTCTGTCAAGTGGGGACTCTGAGATGGACCTCCGTCAGGCTATTCCCCAGGCCTACCACGACTATCTAGACGTCTTCAGCAAACAGGCAGCAGAGGTGCTTCCTCCTCACAGGGCCTATGATTGCCCAATTGAACTTTTCCCTGGAGCAGAGATCCCCTTTGGAAGGGTCTTCCCCCTGACAGAAGTGGAGCAAGGCAAGTTGAAAGAGTACATTGAGGAGAACCTCCGAAAAGGCTTCATCCGCCCATCTACCTCTCCTGCGGGCGCAGGCATATTTTTCGTGGAGAAAAAAGATCACACCCTTCGGCCCTGTGTGGACTATAGGGAGTTGAACAGCATTACGGTCAAGAACCGTTACCCTCTCCCGTTGGTCCCTGAACTCTTCCAGAGGCTTGGCACGGCCACCATCTTCACGAAGCTTGACCTACGGGGGGCTTACAATTTGGTCCGGATTAAGGATGGGGATGAGTGGAAGACGGCCTTTCGGACACGGTATGGGCATTACGAGTATCTCGTGATGCCCTTCGGCCTGTGCAATGCCCCCGCAACCTTTCAATACTTCATTAACGACGTACTCCGGGACTTCCTGGACTTGTTTGCCGTGGTATATCTGGACGATATCTTGATTTTCTCCCCCTCTTTAGAGACCCATCGCAGACACGTCAAGGAGGTCCTGGGACGGCTCCGTATCCACGGTCTGTATGCCAAGGCAGAGAAATGCCAGTTTGAACAGGAGAGTATCCCCTTCCTTGGGCTAATCATCTCAAGTACAGGCATCAAAATGGACCCCCAGAAGATCTCTGCCATCTTGGAATGGCCCACTCCGGCAGACAAAAAGGGCATCCAACGGTTCATTGGCTTTGCCAATTTTTACCGTAAATTTATCAGGGGGTTCTCCGCCATTGTGGCGCCTATCACCCAACTGACCAAACAAGGGACCCGGTTCCGATGGTCTTCCGAGGCCCAGGGGGCCTTTGATGCCCTTAAAACTCTGTTTACCTCGGCACCCATCCTCAGGCATCCGGACTCCTCTCTACCCTTCACCTTGGAGGTTGATGCCTCCGAGATCGCGGTGGGTGCCATCCTGTCCCAGAGACAGGGGGACAAGTCTCTGCTGCACCCGGTCGCCTTCTTCTCCCGCAAGTTGTCCTCGGCCGAGAGGAACTATGATGTGGGCGACCGAGAACTACTGGCGATCAAGGCCGCCCTAGAAGAATGGCGATACCTCCTGGAGGGGGCCTCTCACCCCATTCTAATACTCACCGACCATAAGAATCTGGAATATTTGAAGTCAGCTAAGAGACTGAAACCCAGACAAGCCAGATGGGCACTTTTCTTTTCCCGATTCACTTTCCATGTGACATACCGGCCCGGATCCAAGAATGTCAAACCAGATGCCCTGTCTAGGATGTACCACAAGCACCAGGAAGAAGATCCCCCTGACACTATTCTGGCCCCTGGAAACTTTCTCCTTCTTCAAGAGGACTTACTGTCCAAGTTCAAACGTGCCTCAGCAGGGCAAAGGCCCACTTCCGAAACCCAGCTACAGGAGAAGGATGGACTATTCTGGTACGGGGACAAGATCTACACCCCGGAACAGCTCCGGGTAACAACTATGGAGCTGTGCCATGACCACGCCCTGGCTGGTCACTTTGGTGTCGCTAAGACCACCGACTTGGTACAGCGTACCTTCTGGTGGCCGCAACTACGGGCTGACTGTAAAAAATTTGTGGACACTTGCCCCACCTGCATCCGGAACAAGAATCCCAAAACCAGGGCCTGGGGTCTCCTTAAACCCCTGTCTGTCCCAGATCGTCCCTGGAGGATGATCTCCCTAGATTTTATTGTGGAGTTACCCCCAGCAGAAGGCCACACGACGATCTTTGTGATCGTCGATCGGTTATCCAAGATGGCTCACTTCATTCCCATGAAGGGCACCCCCTCAGCTCCAGAGACGGCACGGGCCTTTATTAGGGAAATTGTCCGCCTTCATGGGGTCCCGGCTAACATCATCTCGGATCGAGGGGTGCAATTCACCTCTCGATTCTGGAGGTCCCTGTGCCAGTCCTTGGATATCGAACTCTCTCTCTCCTCTGCGTACCACCCTCAGTCCAATGGGCAGACGGAGCGGACTAATCAGACCCTGGAGCAGTACTTGCGCTGCTTTTCCTCCTTCGCCCAAGATGACTGGATCTCCCTTCTGCCCCTGGCCGAGTTCGCATATAACAACGCCACCCACTCCGCCACCAAACAGACTCCTTTTTTCGCCAACTATGGGTACCACCCGGCATTTCTGCCGAACTCACTTCCTGACTGCACTGTGCCAGCAGTCCAAGAGCGAATCCAGTTCTTTTCCACCAACAACCAACTTCTTCAGGAGACCATGACTAGGACCCAGGAGTACAACAAAACCGTATTTGACAAAAAAAGACGGGGGGAACTGGTGCTTGTCCCGGGCGAAACTGTATGGCTATCCACCTCTAACCTAAAACTGGCTTGCCCTTCACGGAAACTGGGCCCCAAGTTCTTGGGCCCCTTCCCGGTCAAGAGGAGGATCAACGAGGTGGCTTATGAATTAGAACTTCCAGATTCTTTGAAGATTCACCCGGTCTTCCATGTGTCATTACTGAAGCCCTCGGTTAGTAACCCTTTCCCCAACCGGAGAGCCATCCCTCCTGATCCAGTCATGGTGGACGGGGAAGAGGAGTTCGAGGTGGAAGCCATCCTTAATGTCAGAAGAAGGCAAAACCAGAACCAGTTCCTAATCAAGTGGAGGGGTTACGGCCCCGAGGAGAACTCCTGGGAGCCCGAGGAGAACATCCACGCTAAGAGTCTAGTCCAATCTTTTAAGAGAGCCCATCCTGAGAAATTTGCCCCGAGGGGCATCCGGAGGCTGCCCCTTAGGGGGGGGCAATGTCATGAGGGCTCCATCCGTGGCCAGCGACCTGATGATCCTGCCAGTAATCGGCGCCTCAGTATCTCTGGTTCCCGTTCTCGGCTGCCATTGCGCATGCGCGAGCGCGCGCGTGCACGCGCGCGCCCGCAGACGAGGGTGAGCGTGCGCGGACGGGTGCGCGCCTCCATTGGCGCCAGTGAGGCTATTTAAACCCTCCTGTGACTGACGGTCCCCGCTGTCTGCTCTACAACGTTCTGTGTTTGAAACCTGATCTGAAGACTGTTTACCTGTGTTTGACCCGGCTATCCTTGACCATCCGCTCTGTCCCTGTGTATCGACCTTGGCTTGTCTTTGACCATCCTGTTGTCTGCTCCATCTGTACCTTGCTGCCAGCCTGATATCTGACCCGGCCTGTCTGACCATTCCAGAGCCAGCTTATCTGCTGTTCCAGCCTGCATACAGATCCAAGTCTGCCTGTTGTTCCAGTCTGCACACAGATACAAGTCTGCCTGTTGTTCCAGTCTGCATACAGATCCAGCTTACCTGTTGTACCAGCCTGCATACAGATCCAAGTCTGCCTGTTGTTCCAGTCTGCATACAGATCCAGCTTACCTGTTGTTCCAGTCTGCATACAGATCCAGCTTACCTGTTGTTCCAGTCTGCACACAGTTCCAGCTTACCTGTTGTTCCAGTCTGCATACAGATCCAGCTTACCTGTTGTTCCAGTCTGCATACAGATCCAAGTCTGCCTGTTGTTCCAGTCTGCATACAGATCCAAGTCTGCCTGTTGTTCCAGTCTGCCTACAGCTACCTACTTACCTCATCCGCTGAGCTCATCCAGGAAGCTCTTGTACCGGTCTGACCATTCCTGCCAGGCACCTGTGCCCCTCCTGACTCCTGGTCCTACTGTCCCATCATCAGGGGACCGGCGAGCGGGAGCCGCAAGGGAGGCCCTTCTCTGCCAATCAGACTCATCACCACCAGGGAGCGTGACAGTAGCAGACAGCCATGTCTGAGTCTGAGCAGGGGGCCTCTCCTATGGAAGGACTGTGCCAACACCTGGCAGGATTGACCGAGGCGGTAAAGAATCTCCAGCAGGGATACACCCGGTTGGAAGAACGGGTGCTGGCTTTACCACCAGCAGCCCCATCTGGGGGAAGTCCAGGACCATCAGTGATAATGCTCCCTCCAGAGCCCCGGGTACCAATCCCTGAGAGATTCTCGGGTGCCCGCAACCTCTTTCGGGACTTCCGTAACTCCTGTGAACTATTCTTTGCACTGCAGCCACGTACTTTTTCCCTGGAAGCCACCAAGGTGGGCTTCGTGATCTCCCTACTCTCCGGAGACCCGCGAACCTGGGCCCACCGCCTCCTAGAGCAGAAAGACCCTGCACTGGCCGGTCTTAATTCATTTTTTGACTCCATGGCCCAACTCTATGAAGACCCCCAACTCGCTGCCACCGCGGAGACCACTCTGCGCGCCCTCCAGCAGGGGCGAAGGCCTGTGGAAGACTATGTCGCGGACTTTAGGCGCTGGGGTGCGGATACCCAGTGGAACGACGCGGCCCTGCGTCACCAGTTCCGCCTAGGACTTTCTGAGGCACTAAAAGATGAGCTGGCGAGAGTTGGGGTACCCCAGACCCTGGACACTCTGATCAACCTGGTCATCCAGATTGACCGACGACTAAGGGAGCGCAGGTCGGAACGTGCATCCGGTGTCACTCATCCTACCTGGATGCTCCCCAAGGCTCCAAGTCACCTGCAGACTGGCTCGGCCCAGCGGTCAGTAACCCTCCCTGATTCCTCCGAGCCCATGCAGTTAGGGCTCTTGAGGCCTTCTCTAACTCCTGAGGAACGGCAACGTCGTCGGGTCAACAACTTGTGCCTTTACTGGGCATGTCAAAATGGACCCCCAGAAGATCTCTGCCATCTTGGAATGGCCCACTCCGGCAGACAAAAAGGGCATCCAACGGTTCATTGGCTTTGCCAATTTTTACCGTAAATTTATCAGGGGGTTCTCCGCCATTGTGGCGCCTATCACCCAACTGACCAAACAAGGGACCCGGTTCCGATGGTCTTCCGAGGCCCAGGGGGCCTTTGATGCCCTTAAAACTCTGTTTACCTCGGCACCCATCCTCAGGCATCCGGACTCCTCTCTACCCTTCACCTTGGAGGTTGATGCCTCCGAGATCGCGGTGGGTGCCATCCTGTCCCAGAGACAGGGGGACAAGTCTCTGCTGCACCCGGTCGCCTTCTTCCCCCTGCAAGTTGTCCTCGGCCGAGAGGAACTATGATGTGGGCGACCGAGAACTACTGGCGATCAAGGCCGCCCTAGAAGAATGGCGATACCTCCTGGAGGGGGCCTCTCACCCCATTCTAATACTCACCGACCATAAGAATCTGGAATATTTGAAGTCAGCTAAGAGACTGAAACCCAGACAAGCCAGATGGGCACTTTTCTTTTCCCGATTCACTTTCCATGTGACATACCGGCCCGGATCCAAGAATGTCAAACCAGATGCCCTGTCTAGGATGTACCACAAGCACCAGGAAGAAGATCCCCCTGACACTATTCTGGCCCCTGGAAACTTTCTCCTTCTTCAAGAGGACTTACTGTCCAAGTTCAAACGTGCCTCAGCAGGGCAAAGGCCCACTTCCGAAACCCAGCTACAGGAGAAGGATGGACTATTCTGGTACGGGGACAAGATCTACACCCCGGAACAGCTCCGGGTAACAACTATGGAGCTGTGCCATGACCACGCCCTGGCTGGTCACTTTGGTGTCGCTAAGACCACCGACTTGGTACAGCGTACCTTCTGGTGGCCGCAACTATGGGCTGACTGTAAAAAATTTGTGGACACTTGCCCCACCTGCATCCGGAACAAGAATCCCAAAACCAGGGCCTGGGGTCTCCTTAAACCCCTGTCTGTCCCAGATCGTCCCTGGAGGATGATCCCAGTAAAAAAGCCTGATGGGACATATAGAATGACTGTGGATTACAGAGGTCTAAACAAAGTGGCACCTCCATTGAAGTCAGCTGTACCAGATATGATCTCAATTGTTGAAAAAATTGCTAAAGATGCAGGAGAATATCATGCTGTGATAGACCTGGCTAATGCTTTCTTTTCGATTTTAATAGACCCAGAGTGTCAAGACCAGTTTGCTATGGTGTGGGACGGCCGCCAGTACACTTTCACTGTCCTTCCGCAAGGCTATCTTCATTCTCCAACGATTTGTCATGGACTGATTGCCCGAGATTTAAGCACCCTGAATTTGAAAGTCGCTGTGTTTCACTACATTGATGACATCATGATCTCTGGAACAAAAGAAAATGTAACTGAAGCACTGCACCTGCTGATACATCACATGGAGAACAGAGGGTGGGCTATCAACAGAGACAAAGTCCAAGGACCTACCACAGAGGTGAAGTTCCTAGGAATGATGTGGACTGGGCAACAGAGGAAAATTCCAGAGACAGTTGTGCAAACTATCCAGGCGCTGTCGCCCCCTACTACCAAAAATGAGGCACAGAAGTTCATTGGAGTTGTGGGGTTCTGGAGATCGTTCATCCCACATCTTGGACTGATTCTGAGGCCTATATATAATGTCACCCGGAAAAAGACTGAGTTCTCATGGGGTTCAGAGCAGCGGACTGCATTCCTGGCTGCTAAAGAAGCTATTTTGCAGCATCAGGGATTAGGACCCGTGAGACAAGGAGTACCATTTCAGCTGGATGTAGTGGAGCAGAATGGTACCATATCTTGGAGTCTGTGGCAGCCAAATGAAAAGAAAGGACTAAGAGCAATACCCATTGGATTTTGGTCCAAACAACTGACAGGGGCACAGAAGAGATACACGCCCCTAGAGAAGTACCTGTTTGGGGCCTACACAGCACTTCAACATGTAGAGACCATTACAGGAAAGGACACAGTCACCATCCATACTGCACTGCCAATAGCAGGATGGGTGAGAGATAATGGACTGATCACTAGAGCAGCTGTAGCCCAGAACCAGACACTGATGAAATGGAAGTGGTACCTTCAAGAAAGAGGGGGTATTGCAGCTGGGGATGTTAGAGACATTTCAAAACAGTTGGCAGGGCTTGTTACTTTTACCAGCACCCAGCCAGAAGAAGAAATTCCTGTGCTGCAGTCATCCCCCATTCAAGAGGCTCCACCCTTTGAGTCTCTGTCAGAAGACATGAAGCAGTCAGCATGGTTCACTGATGGTTCAGCCATAGTCGCCTCGTCTGGGCGTAAATGGACAGCAGCAGCCTACAACCCAAGTACAGACACAGTCCTGCAGGAGACCGGAATTGGAGGGTCCAGCCAGTATGCAGAGTTGAAAGCTGTAGTGATGACTCTTCAGGAGGATCCTTCTTCCCATGTCACTATCTACACTGACAGCTGGGCGGTTTTTAAAGGACTGACAACTTGGATGCCCACGTGGAAGTCCAATGAATGGATGATTCATGGAAAGGTGGTGTGGGGAGGCAAGGAAGTTTGGGACTACATCTGGAAGGAAGCTCACTCGCGCACCATAAAAGTGGGGCATGTTGATGCACATGTGCCCCTAGTCCCAGACTTTGAGAACTATAACAGAGTTGCAGATGAAATCGCCAAAGTGAAGGCAGTTGTGCCAATTGATCCTGTCTTGATGAACTTGGCCAACTGGGCCCACAAGCAATCTGGACATTTGGGTCAGAAAGCAACATATGAATGGGCACAGCAGAGAGGCTTGCCTATATCCATGGACATGATAAAGACTGTAATAGGGAACTGTACAGTGTGTGGAGAAGTGCGACAATGGCCATTACAAAAGTACTCCACCGGGTCGATTAAGAGGGGTGAGAGGCCTGCAGAGATATGGCAGATTGACTTCATCGGTCCCCTGCCCCGGGGAAACAATGGACTGAGATATTGTTGCACTGCAGTGGACACCTATTCAGGACTTATGCTTGTTCATCCTTGCAAACGTGCAGATCAAGCCGCAACGCTTCAACTGCTACAGAAACTTGTCGTTGCTTATGGTTGTCCCAAGCAAGTCCAAAGTGATAACGGCTCACACTTCACCGGATCAACAGTACAGCAGTGGGCCAAAGATTCTGGAGTGTACTGGTTGTGCCACATCCCATACTATCCACAGGCAGCTGGTTTGATTGAAAGATACAACGGGCTATTGAAGGACCAGATACGCAAACTTACACCCACACATACACTAAGGGGGTGGGATCGGGTCCTCACACACGCAGTCATGTTGTTAAATTCTAGGCCAATAGCCAAAAGCACACCATATGAGAGGATGGTAGGGGCTGGGGCACAGATTCCACAGCTGGAGTGCAGAGTTCAGTATTTATGTAAGGTTCCCGAAAAAACAGGGCTTAACAGATACCATGTTACTGCTTCCCATGACATAGAAACCAAGAGTGACGTATCTGAAGCTGAAGCCTATCTAGGAATGAGAGGGAATCTGGCAGGAAGGTTTGAAGTTATATTTGCATTGGCAGATGAGCTTCAAGACAGTGGCTGGGACTCTGACTGGTTAGTGGATACTTCTCAGCAAGAGTGGAAAGTGAGGCTACATAACATAAAACCTTCCAAAATAAACAGCAGTGATCTTCTGGGAAATATCAGTATATTTCCTCTCCTCCCTATTGGTGTTCTTTGGGAGGGTCAGAAGTGGGTACAGGCAGGGGGCAAAGTGTTAGTCAGATATCCAGGCAAGAAGCCATTTAGAGGAGAGATCGTAGCTGAAGGGCCTGGATCTACTGTTTATGTATTATTAGAGGGAACAGATAATCCGCTTTGTTTTCCACTCCACAGGCTGTCTCCGATTTGATCCATAGGAAGACCAGAGAAAAGTGATTACAAGATGGAAAGAATGAGGGAAGATCGCAAGAGCTGTGGAGAGCAAGGCCTTTGATGTATTACAAGCCTGGACTTGTTTCTACAGAACTTTATGGACTGCAGACATAGTACAGTCCCTAGGATGGACTTTCTAATGAACTTTTTTAAAGTTAAAAGACTGAAACATCTTCTCAATGACAGAAATTGGAGGGGTTGCATTCAAGGAAAATTAATGTTTAGAATGAGTTTTATTAGTAATGATATGGAGTCTGAAAGAAAAAGAAAAATCTAGGGCGGAATGTGTTGCGTTTGTTAAAATATGATTTTTTAAACATCAGACCTAACATTACATGGGAGAAATTACAAGTTTAGTTGATCAGATTCTCTGGTTTGAGTAGAATTCTCAAACAAATGCTGTTTTCATACAATGGTGTTAGATAACAAATTGACAGTTGAAGAGACTATTGTCTCGTCAGCTACAGTAAACATGCAACCAACAGTCCATTGTCTTTTAAAACAGTTTGAGAGGGTGTCTCAACCTGAAAAGAAGGACTGTTAATCGGTTGTTATGGAAACAAGTGTATAAACATTAAACTTTGGTCAACAAACTGGCATATAAAATGGAGTAGAGACACAGAGAGGAGAGATGGAACATCATGCTGTAACATCAGGACACACATCATCATGCTTTCAAGATCAGAAGAAGCCGCTCATGATACAAGAACAGAACCTGGTCTCTAAGAAGAAATATTGCCAATTGGAGATCATGAACATTCAGTAACAGAAGTTAAGTAACCCTTTTAAATATATTTGTACTGTTAGACTTTAGGCTGTTCTATTTTCTAGGCATTTTGCTTGTTATAGATATCTGTCAGTCTTGTATTGTATTCCTAAGATTTTAATAGTTTTGTACAGCAGTTTTTGTTAGTAAAATGCACATCTATACACTGCAGAAGTCTCAGCTTCCTTGTTATACCACAGAGTAACCTTGCTAGATAGACGCAAGCGATACATATGCTGAAAAATGCTGGCTACTAAACAAGCTGGCTACTTGAAGTCAAAGGATTCTCCCCAACTCCTTCTCACCCATGTGCAAATCTTTACAGAATTTCAGTTATTGAGATACAGTCTGAAAGGAAAAAGTTACTGTTGTGCTCTCTCATAAGAAACCTGTTACGCATTCCAAAGTCTGTCTCATGGATGTATCTCCGTTCAGATTGGGGATGCAAGAAAATGGTGTCTGAAAGTCTATACAACATTGGGTATTTATCAAAATTTAGCACCATCATACTGGGATGTCAGTGTTTGTACAATGCAACGATCAAAATCTCTATACAGATGCGGTTCTGTTGAAATTAGTATTGGCAAAAGTACTGTTTGCAATCATTATAGTTTGAGGAAGTAATTGAAGATTTATTATGCAAAGCTAATTTTTTATTTTACAATCCATAACATTTTCATATTTTCCATATGGCCTTCCTTGAAACCATACTTCTGAATTATACAGATTCTGCACCATCTGTTCATGTTACACGCCTGAGGGGCACACAGTAATTTATTGTGCAGAATTTCCATGAATACTAATATCGACAGCACTACATTTATCTTTAAGGTAAAGGTTTTATCACTTGGATTAGGTAATATATTTTTTAAACGAATCAGCAATGTCACATTATTTTCATACATAGGTCATGCTAAAAAAAAAAAAAAAAAAAACATTTTTTTTTATCTGAGCAGGTGAACACAACTGAATCAATTTTCAAAAGTGTTGAAATAGATGTTAAATAAATGTTTTGTCACTTTGAACTCTGTGTGAAGCATCAGGCAATTCACAATCACACACCAAAAAAAAATGCAATACATGTAAATGAAAATGTACAAATGTATATATTTAACAATAAATATTTAAAGCAGCATTACACCCACAAACAAACACTTATTATATTACAGCTTCTCAATTCTTACATGTGGTGGCTGCATTAGTTTCCTTTTTTAGGCTTTGTTCTATTTTCATCTTGTAATCCAGCCAGTAAGTTGGTTGTTTTTCAACAGAAAAGCTCTCGCGCAGTAACAGGTATTAGACATTTCATTTAAGACTGGCAGGGGTGCTTAAAATGATCAGCTTTTATTTATGAAAAACCTTAATCCCAAAAAGGATAAAACTGTTTGCTGTAACTGGTTATAAAGTATTAGCCAAAGTTCAACTGAAATGTGTTAAGCCCCATACACACGCGCGGATTATCCGAGGACCAGGTCCGTCGGATCATGTCCGTCGTACTTTGTCCGATGTTGGTGTTGCATACACACGGTCGGACAAAGTTGTCGGAAAATCCGATTATTCTGAACGTGGTGACGTTTGTTGCCTACGACGGGACTACGTAGAGGCTAGTAGCCAATAGCTTTGGTCTTGTAATGTGATCTGAGCATGCGTAGCACTTTGTCCGTCGGAATTCGCTACACACGATCGGATTTGGTGTGATCGGACTTTGTTGTCAAAAAATCTATCCAGCAGGAGATAGGACTTTGTCCGTCGGACAATCCGATGGAAACTGTCCGATGGTGCCTACACACGGTCGGAATTTCCGACAACATTGTCTGATAGGACAGAATCCATCGGAAAATCCGACCGTGTGTATGGGGCTTTAGTGTATTTAAAGAGCAACTACAGTCTGCTCACATAATTTGTAATAAAAACATCTTTGCCATTCTGAAGCTTCTCTCCAACCACTTAATATTATTTTATATATTCTGTGATTCTTGCCAAATATGCTGCAGAAATCTCCCTCCACTAAGTCTGGGTGCATCCATTTTAATTCTGGGCAGCTGAAGCTGCTGCCTGTTCACTTTTTGGATTCACACACACACACACACACATACACACAGAGGCACAC
The DNA here is from genome assembly GCA_028564925.1 of Lithobates sylvaticus. Taxonomy (NCBI): domain Eukaryota; kingdom Metazoa; phylum Chordata; class Amphibia; order Anura; family Ranidae; genus Lithobates; species Lithobates sylvaticus. The sequence goes on from CM053026.1 coordinate 167,042,016, forward strand.
CTGCAGCTCTGCAGCCCTGCAGCTCTCATATGACTCATCCCCCCTCCCTCCCTGGCAAACGCTCACGAAAGTGAGATAGAGAGCTGTGCATGATGTCATAAGCCTAGGCTTTTTACCAGACAAGAAACAGGAAGTGGGCTGTATAAGGTATTTACTGGCAAATGCTATCCACTGGGAAACTCATTGGCATTTGTTGTGAGGTTCCCATTTGTGCCCTGGCTTTCTCAGATTGTACTCCCACAGCTTCCAATCCAGACGTTTTCCCAATGGCCTGTTGTCCATAACATTATGATTTTATCATCCAGTTATGTGCAAGCTAAAATGCTGTTTTTTATTTTCCTTGCATGTCCCCCTCAGATCTACAGCGACTTCACTTCCAAGTGCACTTGCAGTGCAAAGTGAATTTGCCTTTAGTAAATAACCCCCTATGTGTTCTATGTAGAGCTGAGTTGTGAGTATAATATGGAAGGGTAATTTGGGGCATAACATTTCTTGTTGTTCCCCCGGATCACCACCTTTGTTAAACCACCAGACTACAATGTTGTTGTTTTTTTTTTTATGTATTTTTTACAGTTATGTTCATTGCATCTTCTCCTGAGGAAGTGGGACTAATCCCAACGCGCCGTGCTTTTAGGATGCAATATATATGTTTTTTATTTTAATTGTGTGGTTGTTTCTATGTATGAAATGTTGTTAATCATGTATGTACTGTTTCTAACCAATACACATACACATACAGACAGCTTATGCATTATAATACGGTTATAGTGTTGAAATTATACATTTTTCGATAAATGTTGACAAGCTTTTTACTAAAAATTTGCTCTAAAGAACCCGACAGGGGTGTATGGGTGTGGTAGCTAAGTACCCGAGCTCACAAAATAATACAAAATAGACGTCAGCACAGAGTCCTGCAAAAGATACACTGTCCCATCTATGTTCTAAGTTCAAAATGTTTTAAAGTTATAGCTGTTACAATCAAGTTACATTTGTTATTAACTGAGAGCATTTCACATGTATCACATAAGTCTACCACAATGAACATTGTGATTTGATAGTTTGGAGACTCTACGACTGTACTGATAATTTACTCAAGGATTTACTGTATGTCCTATGTGTACTCTGTATGTACTAGGCAAATGCATCAATAAAAACATTGAAACAAAAATAAAAAATGCTCTAAATACTGTTATACTTTTCATATTGCATCATTAGTTCACCTGTTTTTTACGAAATGTTTACTTATTTACTTATCGCCAGCTGCGTTTGAGCGTCTCATCTAAAGTCATAATTTCTTCTCCTTATGGCTTTAAGAAGGATGGCTTACTCTTGTTTAAAGAAATGGACCCTACACAGAACAGAGGTATCCTGGTGTGTAGTGGACCCAATCTATGTCAATAGGGTCTGCCACCAGGCTTCCTATCAAGGTATTAAAGGTACCTTGTATTGTACAGCAAGTGAGAGATCTTCTTGACAAATCACTTCCGGGTGTCCCCGCAGGCATCAGTATGTTATTTCTCATGTGTCAGTCCTCCAGATCATCTACATGACACCAGAGAGACTTCAGTTTATGATGATGATTCAGAACAGTGGATTGCAGCTCAGCGTGACCTGATAACAATGACATGATAACGTTTTACACATCCTCCATACAATCATGGAAGCCCTGTAGGCTGGATTGGAGGTCAGCCATATCCTGTTTATGGCTTTCGTCCATGTGCTGGAACATATTCTCAAGGTCCCATGTAATTGCAGCAGAGCAAAGTATTTCTTCAGGGAACCCGGGCATTCACTGAGGTCCTACTGGCTTCCTGACTCAGAGATTGCAGGCATGTGCAGGGCCATCCCTGCTAAAGCAGCACATTGAGTGTGCAGGGGAAGAAGACATTGAGTCAGCTTTGCCAGGCACTAATTTAGTTGAGTATTCAGAGGTTATCTGATCCCTGGACTTGTAAAAAAAAAGTCCCGGTATCAGGTAACGGCTCTGGGATAGCAGCAAGACTGGAGCTCCAAGGTTTCTACATAGTGTGCTTGCTCATGGTAGCTGACAAAAAAACAAATAAAACAAATATAGAGTAAGGATGGGATGTTCGCATCGAGCACCGGGTGTTCGCTCGCTCGGCGAGCCCAGAACTATTTTGGCCGCTCGCATCACATTCGTGTGATGCGAGCGGCCCCGCAATGCATTGCGGCCGGCGCGGCCGGCGCAGTGCATTGCTGGCTGATGATTGGCCAAGCATGCACTGTGACCCCGCATGCTTGGCCAATCACAGCGCCGGAAACTCGGAGAGCCATAATTGGCTACAGGCAGGACGCCTGTAGCCAATTACAGCTCAGGGGCTTTAGTACACGCCCCCTCTTATAAAAGGCCGCCACGCCGTCGGCGCCGGTCACATGCGTTCCGGCGTTAGAGAGAGCAGGCTCATTCTGTGTCACTCTGCTAGATTCATTTGGAAAGATTTATTTAGAAAGATTCATTTAGAAAGATTCATTTAGAAAGATTCATTTAGAAAGAGGGGCTTGTAGTGTGTTCGTGGCAGGCACTGGCAGCAAACAGAGCTCCTATATTTTGTTCCCAGAAGCACCTATAGGACTTGTAGTGTGTTCGTGGCAGGCACTGGCAGCAAACAGAGCTCCTATATTTTGTTCCCAGAAGCACCTATAGGACTTGTAGTGTGTTCGTGGCAGGCACTGGCAGCAAACAGAGCTCCTATATTTTGTTCCCAGAAGCACCTATAGGACTTGTAGTGTGTTCGTGGCAGGCACTGGCAGCAAACAGAGCTCCTATATTTTGTTCCCAGAAGCACCTATAGGACTTGTAGTGTGTTCGTGGCAGGCACTGGCAGCAAACAGAGCTCCTATATTTTGTTCCCAGAAGCACCTATAGGACTTGAAGTGTGTTAGTCCCATCACACAGAGCTATATTTTCTTCCCAGAAGCACCTATAGGACTTGTAGTGTGTTAGTCCCATCACACAGAGATCCTATATTTTGTTCCCAGAAGCACCTATAGGACTTGTGTGTTAGTCCCATCACACAGACCTATATTTTCTTCCCAGAAGCACCTATAGGACTTGAAGTGTGTTAGTCCCATCACACAGAGATCCTATATTTTGTTCCCAGAAGCACCTATAGGACTTGAAGTGTGTTAGTGCCATCACACAGAGCTATATTTTCTTCCCAGAAGCACCCATAGGACTTGTAGTGTGTTAGTCCCATCACACAGAGATCCTATATTTTGTTCCAAGAAGCACCTATAGGACTTGTAGTGTGTTAGTCCCATCACACAGACCTATATTTTCTTCCCAGAAGCACCCATATGACTTGTAGTGTGTTAGTCCCATCACACAGAGATCCTATATTTTGTTCCCAGAAGCACCTATAGGACTTGAAGTGTGTTAGTCCCATCACACAGAGATCCTATATTTTGTTCCCAGAAGCACCTATAGGACTTGAAGTGTGTTAGTCCCATCACACAGACCTATATTTTCTTCCCAGAAGCACCCATAGGACTTGTAGTGTGTTAGTCCCATCACACAGAGATCCTATATTTTGTTCCCAGAAGCACCTATAGGACTTGTAGTGTAGTGTGTTAGTCCCATCACACAGACCTATATTTTCTTCCCAGAAGCACCTATAGGACTTGAAGTGTGTTAGTCCCATCACACAGAGATCCTATATTTTGTTCCCAGAAGCACCTATAGGACTTGAAGTGTGTTAGTCCCATCACACAGACCTATATTTTCTTCCCAGAAGCACCCATAGGACTTGTAGTGTGTTAGTCCCATCACACAGAGATCATATATTTTGTTCCCAGAAGCACCTATAGGACTTGAAGTGTGTTAGTCCCATCACACAGACCTATATTTTCTTCCCAGAAGCACCTATAGGACTTGAAGTGTGTTAGTCCCATCACACAGAGATCCTATATTTTGTTCCCAGAAGCACCTATAGGACTTGAAGTGTGTTAGTCCCATCACACAGAGCTATATTTTCTTCCCAGAAGCACCCATAGGACTTGTAGTGTGTTAGTTCCATCACACAGAGATCCTATATTTTGTTCCCAGAAGCACCTATAGGACTTGAAGTGTGTTAGTCCCATCACACAGACCTATATTTTCTTCCCAGAAGCACCCATAGGACTTGTAGTGTGTTAGTCCCATCACACAGAGATCATATATTTTGTTCCCAGAAGCACCTATAGGACTTGTAGTGTGTTAGTCCCATCACACAGACCTATATTTTCTTCCCAGAAGCACCTATAGGACTTGAAGTGTGTTAGTCCCATCACACAGAGATCCTATATTTTGTTCCCAGAAGCACCTATAGGACTTGAAGTGTGTTAGTCCCATCACACAGACTATTATTTTCTTCCCAGAAGCACCCATAGGACTTGTAGTTTGTTAGTCCCATCACACAGAGATCCTATATTTTGTTCACAGAAGCACCCATAGGACTTGAAGTGTGTTAGTCCCATCACACAGATATCCTATATTTTGTTCCCAGAAGCACCTATAGGACTTGAAGTGTGTTAGTCCCATCACACAGACCTATATTTTTCTTCCCAGAAGCACCCATAGGACTTGTAGTGTGTTAGTCCCATCACACAGAGATCCTATATTTTGTTCACAGAAGCACCTATAGGACTTGAAGTGTGTTAGTCCCATCACACAGACCTATATTTTCTTCCCAGAAGCACCTATAGGACTTGAAGTGTGTTAGTCCCATCACACAGAGATCCTATATTTTGTTCCCAGAAGCACCTATAGGACTTGAAGTGTGTTAGTCCCATCACACAGAGCCTATATTTTCTTCCCAGAAGCACCCATAGGACTTGTAGTGTGTTAGTCCCATCACACAGAGATCCTATATTTTGTTCCCAGAAGCACCTATAGGACTTGAAGTGTGTTAGTCCCATCACACAGACCTATATTTTCTTCCCAGAAGCACCCATAGGACTTGTAGTGTGTTAGTCCCATCACACAGAGATCCTATATTTTGTTCCCAGAAGCACCTATAGGACTTGAAGTGTGTTAGTCCCATCACACAGAGATCCTATATTTTGTTCCCAGAAGCACCTATAGGACTTGAAGTGTGTTAGTCCCATCACACAGACCTATATTTTCTTCCCAGAAGCACCCATAGGACTTGTAGTGTGTTAGTCCCATCACACAGAGATCCTATATTTTTTTCCCAGAAGCACCTATAGGACTTGAAGTGTGTTAGTCCCATCACACAGAGATCCTATATTTTGTTCCCAGAAGCACCTATAGGACTTGAAGTGTGTTAGTCCCATCACACAGACCTATATTTTCTTCCCAGAAGCACCCATAGGACTTGTAGTGTGTTAGTCCCATCACACAGAGATCCTATATTTTGTTCCCAGAAGCACCTATAGGACTTGAAGTGTGTTAGTCCCATCACACAGAGATCCTCTATTTTCTTTGCAGAAGCACCCATAGGACTTCTAGTGTGTTAGTGGCATCACACAGAGCTCCTATATTTTCTTCTCAGCAGCACCCACAGGACTTCTAGTGTGTTAGTGGCATCACACAGAGCTCCTATATTTTCTTTGCAGAAGCACCCATAGGACTTCTAGTGTGTTAGTGGCATCACACAGAGCTCCTATATTTTCTTCTCAGCAGCACCCACAGGACTTCTAGTGTGTTAGTGGCATCACACAGAGCTCCTATATTTTCTTTGCAGAAGCACCCATAGGACTTCTAGTGTGTTAGTGGCATCACACAGAGCTCCTATATTTTCTTCTCAGCAGCACCCACAGGACTTCTAGTGTGTTAGTGGCATCACACAGAGCTCCTATATTTTCTTTGCAGAAGCACCCATAGGACTTCTAGTGTGTTAGTGGCATCACACAGAGCTCCTATATATTCTTCTCAGCAGCACCCACAGGACTACCGACTACAATGGCTGGAAGACCGCCAAGGGGAGGCAGAGCGTGCAGAGCCAAGAACACAGGGCAGGCAGGCTCTGTTTCTAGTGGACGTGGCCGTGGACGTGGACGTGGTCGTGCATCGTCATCAGCACGTGGCCATGGGACACGCGCGTCTTTGTTTTCGGCAGCTGGACATGTGGAGCCGCATCATGCTGAAGGCTTGGTAGAATGGATGACCAAGCCCTCCTCATCCTCCTCATCCTCTCTCACCCAGGCTCAGGGTACTGGCAGAGCAGCTGCCAACGCGTACTCAATGGCATCATCAGCCACCCCTTCCCTAGACCCACCATGTCCTCCTGAGGAGTCCCCCGAACTCTTTGAGCACAGTGTTGGGTACATGCTCCAGGAGGATGCCCAACGATTCGAAGGCTCGGATGATGATACCCAGCTTGAGGAATCTGGCAGTACTGTTCCACCAGCTGCAGCTTACTGCCAGGTTTGCTCTAGTGGTGAAGAGGGAGGGGATGATGAGGTCACTGACTCCACGTGGGTGCCTGAAGGGAGAGAGGATGAGGAGGAGGACGAGGAGGAGGAGGATGCGGCGTCACATGTCCAACGAGGCAGGATGCCCCCTGGAGGCCAGGTAGAGGCCAGCACAGCAACTGTACAACACCGCAGAGCTCCGCCTGTGCAGGGCGCTGCCTCTGCACGTTATCAGAAAAGTTCTTTGGTGTGGGCCTTTTTTGAGACGAGTGCATCAGATCGCACCACTGCTATTTGCAATATTTGTCTCAAGCGTATCTCGCGTGGCCAAAACATCAGCCGCTTGGGCACCACAAGCATGAGCAGACATATGTCGACCTGCCATGCAGCTCGTTGGCAGGCACACATAAAAGACCCACACCAAAGAACTAAGCGGACCTCTCCTTGCTCCTCATCAGCTGGGATCTCCATCCCCAGTACACCTTCAGTCCTCTCTGAAAGCTGCTGTGAGAGGACTGAAGGTGTAGAATTAGGTGTGTCACAACCAAGTACTTGCAGTACACCGACGTCCGATTCTACCAGGCAAATTTCCCTGCCCCAGCTGCTGGACCGTCGAAAGAAGTACACTCCCAGCCATCCACATGCCCAGCGGTTGAATGCTAGCTTGGCTAAATTGCTAGCACTTCAACTGCTGCCTTTTCAGTTGGTAGACTCGGCCCCCTTCCGTGAGTTTGTTCAATGTGCGGTTCCTCAGTGGCAGGTTCCCAAACGCCACTTTTTCTCACGGAAGGCGATTCCGTCTCTCTACCGGCATGTGGAAGGCAATGTCCATGCCTCGCTGGACAGGGCGGTCAGCGGTAAGGTGCATATTACTGCTGACTCATGGTCCAGCAGACATGGACAGGGACGTTACCTTTCTTTCACGGCCCATTGGGTCACTCTATTGGCAGCTGGGAGGGATGCAGGACAAGGTGCAGTAGTGTTGGAGGTTGTTCCGCCACCACGCCTCCAAAACACTACTACTGCTACTGGTTGTGACACACCTCTCTCCTCCACCCCCTCCTCTTCTTCTTCCTCCATTGCTCTGTCCTCGGAACCAGCGGTGCTCCGTAGGCGTACAAGGGGCTACGCAAGTACGCAGGCAAAAAGATGCCATGCTGTGCTTGCGCTGGTGTGTTTGGGGGACAGGAGCCACACTGGGCCAGAGGTTCTGGCAGCTCTGCAGGGGCAGGCCGAGAGGTGGTTGACGCCACGTCAGCTTAAGCCAGGAATGGTCGTTTCTGACAATGGCACCAACCTCCTCTCCGCCCTGCGACAGGGGCAGCTCACCCATGTGCCCTGTATGGCTCACGTCCTCAACCTGGTGGTGCAGCGGTTCTTGGGCAGGTTCCCAGGCTTACAGGATGTCCCGAGGCAGGCCAGGAAAGTCTGTGTGCATTTCCGCCGATCTTATAATGCCAGTGCTCGGCTGACTGAGCTGCAAAAGGAGCTGAACCTGCCCAAGAACCGCCTAATATGTGACATGCCCACCAGGTGGAACTCAACGTTGGCCATGCTGCAGCGACTGCACACGCAGCAGAGGGCCATCAATGAGTACCTTTGCGACTACGGCGCCAGGACTGGGTCAGGGGAGCTTGGTTTTTTTTCCCCACGTCAGTGGAGCATGATCAGGGATGCATGCACTGTCCTCTCACCATTTGAGGAGGCCACGAGGATGGTGAGCAGTGACAGTGCATGCATCAGTGACACTGTACCTCTTGTCCACCTGTTGGAGCATACGCTGCGTGGGATAATGGACAGGGCACTTGAGGCAGAACAGAGGCAGGAAGAGGAGGACTTCCTTGCCTCTCAAGGCACTCAGCATCAGCAGCAGCAGTCTTTTAGGGATGATGTACAGTCCCAACAAACCAGTGGACTTGTACGTGGCTGGGAGGAGGTGGCTGGCGATCATGTCATCCTCAGTGACCCAGAAGACTCCGGACCGAATGCCTCAGCTAACCTACGCTGCATGGCCTCCCTGATCCTGCAAAGCCTGCGGAAGGATCCTCGTGTTCTTCGGATCAAGGAGAGGGACCATTACTGGCTGGCCACTCTCCTTGATCCACGGTACAAGGGTAAGGTTGCGGACCTTATCTTGCCGTCGCAGAGGGAGCAGAGGATGAGACATCTCAGGGAGGCCTTGCAGAAAGGTCTGTGCAACGCGTTCCCAGAAACTGGGAGGTTACAAACTCCTGGTCCTGGGCGACGAGTTGCTGAGGCTTCGGTCAGTAGCAGAAGGAGCGGTGGGGAAGGTGGACGTCTGACCGATGCGTTCAGACTATTTTTTAGTCCGCAGCCCCAAGGTATGATCGGTTCCAGCAACCATCGCCAGCGTCTGATATACATGGTGCAGGAATACCTTGGGGCAAGGTCAGACTTGGACACCTTTCCCACCGAAAATCCTCTGGCTTACTGGGTCCTGAGGATGGATCACTGGCCAGAGCTTGCACAGTATGCAATTGAGCTACTGGCCTGTCCTGCCTCCAGCGTTCTTTCCGAACGCACATTCAGTGCTGCTGGAGGATTTGTCACCGATCACAGGGTGCGCCTGTCCACCGCCTCGGTTGATCGACTGACCTTCATCAAAATGAATCAGTCTTGGATCACCACCAGCTACCAGGCACCTGAAGCGGATATAACGGAATAATTTATAATGTCACATCCCTTCAAGACTGCCTATGCTGATGCTGAGTGACTGTCCTCTTATGTTCACTGACTATCCTCTTCCTCCTCCTCAATGATCCATGCCACCACACCAGTGCCTAAGGCACAATTTTTCAGCCCCTGTTTAACAGGGGCGTGTACTTACAATTTTTTTTAAAAAAATGCTTCGCAACACGTGTGACTGCTGTGCTCCAAGTACAGTATCTGTGAGGGGTTGCAGTGTTGTGGCACCAGCACCAGTGCCCAAGGCACAATTTTTCAGCCCCTGTTTAACAGGGGCGTGTACTTACAATTTTTTAAAAAAATGCTTCGCAACACGTGTGACTGCTGTGCTCCAAGTACAGTATCTGTGAGGGGTTGCAGTGTTGTGGCACCAGCACCAGTGCCTAAGGCACAATTTTTCAGCCCCTGTTTAACAGGGGCGTGTACTTACAATTTTTTAAAAAAATGCTTCGCAACACGTGTGACTGCTGTGCTCCAAGTACAGTATCTGTGAGGGGTTGCAGTGTTGTGGCACCAGCACCAGTGCCTAAGGCACAATTTTTCAGCCCCTGTTTAACAGGGGCGTGTACTTACAATTTTTTAAAAAAAATGCTTCGCAACACGTGTGACTGCTGTGCTCCAAGTACAGTATCTGTGAGGGGTTGCAGTGTTGTGGCACCAGCACCAGTGCCTAAGGCACAATTTTTCAGCCCCTGTTTAACAGGGGCGTGTACTTACAATTTTTTTAAAAAATGCTTCGCAACACGTGTGACTGCTGTGCTCCAAGTACAGTATCTGTGAGGGGTTGCAGTGTTGTGGCACCAGCACCAGTGTCTAAGGCACAATTTTTCAGCCCCTGTTTAACAGGGGCGTGTACTTACAATTTTTTTAAAAAAATGCTTCGCAACACGTGTGACTGCTGTGCTCCAAGTACAGTATCTGTGAGGGGTTGCAGTGTTGTGGCACCAGCACCAGTGCCTAAGGCCCAATTTTTCTGCCCTGTTCATCAGGTGCTTGCAATTACAAATCTTGATCTAATAACTCACAGCAGGGCCCATTCCTGCGCCCACCAAGAGTAACTGTGAGAGCTTACAGTCTTGTGGCAACACCGTCCACCACCACCACCACCACCACCACCACCACCGCCAAAGGCCCAATTTTTCTGCCCTGTTCAACAGGTGCATGCAATTACAAATCTTGATCTAATAACTCACAGCAGGGCCCATTCCTGCGCCCACCAAGAGTAACTGTGAGAGCTTACAGTCTTGTGGCAACACCGTCCACCACCACCACCACCACCACCACCGCCAAAGGCCCAATTTTTCTGCCCTGTTCAACAGGTGCATGCAATTACAAATCTTGATCTAATAACTCACAGCAGGGCCCATTCCTGCGCCCACCAAGAGTAACTGTGAGAGCTTACAGTCTTGTGGCAACACCGTCCACCACCACCACCACCACCGCCAATTTTTCTGCCCGGTTCAACAGGTGCATGCAAGTACAAATCTTGATCTATTAACTCACAGCAGGGCCCATTCCTGTGCCCACCAGTCTTGTGGCTACACCAACATCTAATAGGGCAAATTTCTGCAGAGTATATACGCCAGGCCCCTACTTTCAAACATCCAACTTACAAACGACTCCTACTTGCAAATGGAAAGAGAAAACAGGAAGTGAGAGGAAATCTACCCCTAGGAAGGGAAATTCTATCCTGTTAGATTTAATTTGGGAAAAAGGTATCTCCTCTCTACTGATTCTTTATCACCAATCCTTGTTTCAATTAAAACCCCACTTTTCCAAAAACATTTGTCATTGGGACGGAAAGTGAGGTGACATGTTCTGAACACGTGCAAAGACAGCAAATGTTACAGGGGTGATAACCCCTCCCTATGTTCTCCAAAAAGCTTAAAAATAGATTTTTTTGGGATGGAGCTACACTTCATAATGTACCTGTTCAGATTCTACTTAAGAACAAACCTACAGTCCGTGTCTTGTTTGCACCACCTATATACTGCTGTTCAGAGTATATAGGGTTGTAGGTATAGGGTTTTATTTTGGGTGCGGGGTCCCCCTTAATATCCATACAAGACCCAAAGGGGCTGGGGTGGGGGGGGGGGGGGTGATGGGGTAGCCATGCCATTTTTCTCAAGGATTTTCAGCCATATGGCGGCCAGGACAAGACATGACATTAAAGCCGCAAGTGGTTTTAAATGGCTTCTTTTTTTTCCTTTACAAATGTCATTTTGTGCAAGGACAGTTCTAAACACGGGAAACACATGCCACTTCACAGGCATACTTTAGACACCCCCCAGGTACCATATTTAAAGGAAAATTTCACTTTTTTTTTTTTCACTTTATGCATCATTAAAATGACTGCTCCCGAAAAAACGTTAGTTTTTAAAAGTTCTTTTTGCATTGATATATGTCCCCTGGGGCAGGACCCGGGTCCCCAAACCTGTTTTATGACATTAACATGCATATTGGCCGTTGTAATTAGCACTTTTGATTTCGAACGTTCGCGTCCATTATAACGTATAGGGTTCGAAAATTTGCGCGAACTTTCGGTCGGTTCGAAGGTTCTGGTGCGAACCGAACCCGGGGGTGTTCGGCTCATCCCTAATATAGAGGCGCCAATGAATTAAACTGTATGGCATTTATTTTAACAAGGCATAAAAGCACTTACATCTAGGTAAGGTAAATGAAGCTCTCTATATGTGCATGGGGGAGACTGTAATTGGGTAAGTCATATGCATCATTACAAGATGATGCATAGAAGTAGATGGAATGCTGAAATGGATGACAGTTGTTTTCATTATAAATATGCAATGGAACAAAGCAAACGTGTCAGAATTTTGCACCTATAGAGTTTAAATTACTGGGTATCATGGGGATAGGCATATATGATATGCAATGGTAATCCACTGGTAAACATGTCGGTCAGAACACCTACAGTGGGGATCAAAAGTTTGGGCACCCCAGGTAAAAATGTGTATTAATGTGCATAACGAAGCCAAGGAAAGATGGAAAAATCTCCAAATGGCATCATATTACAGATTAGACATTCTTATAATATGTCAAAAAAAGTTAAATTTTATTTCCATCATTTACACTTTCAAAATTACAGAAAACAAAAAAATGGCGTCTGCAAAAGTTTGGGCACCCTGCAGAGTTAATATCTTGTACTGCCCCCTTTGGCAAGTATCACAGCTTGTAAACACTTTTTGTAGCCAGCCAAGAGTCTTTCAATTCTTGTTTGAGGTTTGCCCATTCTTCCATACAAAAGTCTTCCAGTTCTTTGAGATTTCTGGGCTGTCTGTCACGCACTGCTCTTTTAAGGTCTATACATAGATTTTCAATAATGTTGAGGTCAGGAGATTGTGAAGGCCATGGCAAAACCTTCAGTTTATGCCTCTTGATGTAATCCCCCGTGGATTTTGAGGTGTGTTTAGGATCATTATCCATTTGTAGAAGCCATCCTCTCTTTAACTTCAGCTTTTTCACAAATGGCATCAAGTTACCATCCAAAATTTGCTGAAATTTTATTGAATCCATTTTTCCCTCTACTCGTGAAATGTTCCCTGTGCCACTGGCTGCAATACAACCCCAAAGCATGATTGATCCACCCCCATGCTTAACAGTTGGACAGAGGTTCTTTTCATTAAATTCTGTGCCCTTTCTTCTCCAAACGTACCTTTGCTCATTCCTGCCAAAAAGTTCTATTTTAACCTCATTGGTCCACAGAACTTGTTTCCAAAATGCCTCAGGCTTGTCTATATGTTCATTTGCAAAGTTCAAACTCTGATTTTTGTGGTGAGGACGTAGAAGAGGTTTTCTTCTGATGACTCTTCCATGAAGACCATATTTGTACAAGTATCTCTTTGTAGTGGAATAGTGTACCACAACTCCAGTGTCTGCCAGATCTTTCTGGAGGGATCGTGCAGTCAAACGTGGGTTTTGAATTGCTTTTCTCATAATCCTGCAAGCTGTTCTGTCTGATATTTTTCTTGATCTTCCAGATCTTGCTTTAACTTCCACTGTTCCTGATGACTGACATTTCTTAATTACATTCCGAACAGAGGATATTGACATCTGAAAACGCTTTACTATCTTCTTATAGCCTTCTCCAGCTTTGTGAGCGTCAACTATTTTCAGTTTCAGTTTTCTAGACAACTGCTTAGAAGAACCCATGGTGCTGATTGTTGGGGCAAGGTCAGATGAGTCTGGCCATTTAAAACCTTTGAGATTGACATCACCTGGTCTTCCCAGACGATGATTGAAAACAATCCATGACACTGGCAGGTCTCAGCTTTGCAAAGGGGGCAGTGCATGCTATAAATTCTGCAGGGTGCCCAAACTTTAGCACACACCACTTTTTTTGTTTTCTGTAATTTTGAAAGTGTAAATGATGGAAATAAAATCTAACTTTTTTTGACATATTATAAGAATGTCTAATCTGTAATTTGATGCCAATTGGAGATCTTTCCATCTTCCCTTGGCTTCGTTATGCACATTAATACACATTTTTACCTGGGGTGCCCAAACTTTCAAACCCCACTGTATACTGTGGACACAACATCTGGTCGTCTAGGCAGTTCTTTATGAATAAATGGTATGACCGGATGTTATACATAATAGACTTTTGTCTATAATCTGTTGTTCATCACCTCAACTTGGTAGTGGAGATAATGTGCAATATACATAGAATTATCCATGTATAAACTATGGGGGAATTGGGAATGGGTAATTCGCAGTCATGCTTAGCATGATGGGAAGGGTTGGGGATGTAATGTGAGGTGAGTGCTATAGATATGTGATAATCCGTGGGCGACTAGGTACAAGTCTGGCTCGACACTACTGAGAAGCAGGGCAGCCCATCATGCACAACGCTAGCCAGACCACAGAGTAGTAATATGGGCAACTGAGTTAACCTTATAGTTAACCTTATACCACTATATACTTACTGAAGTGAGTGATGGGAAGAGGGGGGAGAGAAGGGAAGGAGAGGAGTGACATATGTGGCCAACCTCCCTTGGATTAGGGACCACCTGACTTCCAGGTTGGATTAGTATTAAAAAAATCTGTAACAAAATGAGTACATTGATTAAAATATAGACAAAAATACCCAGAGGGGGTATGCGAAAAAGTAAAGGGAAGGGGGAGGATAAGGAACAGGGTGATGTGTATATTAACTGGTATGTAATGTTATATGATGCTCGCCACCTCTAATTCCTCATTCAACCCTCCTGGTGAGAGGGTATCCAGTGAGTATATCCAGTAGGTCTCTCTTTGGCAAAGCCGATGGAATCGCTCTGCCTCTAGAAGACCCCTGGGTATTTGTTCTAGCACCCAAACTTCGAGGACAGTGGTCAATTTTTTGTGACAGTTAGCAAAGTGGCAAGGGACACTATGTTTGTCCTTTCCTTCCTCTACTAGGCAACAGTGTTCTTCAAAATGTTGAAGTGGGTGGCTAGTGCTACCTATGTACAACAAGTTACTGTAAGGAAATGTAGAGTTACTCTTTAGGTCCATAATATTGTACAAGATGTTTTTCTTTAAAAGATGTTTTTTTTTTTCCTTTCTTACGCTAGCTTGTGAAAGTTTACCAAAAGTGCTGAGAACATTGTGATAAGGTTAGAAACATTATTAGAATTGTGACGTTGAGTCTGTAATTGGTTGTTCATGGGACATTCCCCCCTCACAACCCCTTTTTGTTTATTGCATATATTCTGTGAAGCCGGAATAAACCTTTTGTATTCTTGATCATCCACGCACTGTGTATGGTGTCTTGATTACCCGACCGGTCAGAGAGTTTTTCCATTGATCACCAAAGTCCAGCTCGAGCATAGGAAAGAGGGGCTGAAACAGGAGACACCTTTCAGTTACATGGGCATGCCAAACAGTAAATGACGAAATCTGATGAACAATTGTAGAATTCATTAGTGCCTTTTTACAGCAGAATGTGCCTTTGAGAGGGTAGAGACATAATTGTGTGGGTTGTATGGGTTTATCAGGTTTTAGTTTACTTGGGGCAATTTTATTCCTAAGATTGAGTGCTTTTCGGTATGTGACCCTAGGTTTTGCTGGTATGATGGTTTTTAGGTGTGGCATTTGGGGGTGTTTTGGGTCCACTTGGGGTAATGACAGCTGTTATAGTGAAGCAGAGAGTTTCCTGCAGTGGGTTTTGCTTGTATTGCCCTCTCGTGGTGGCTCAATTCCAAGTCTGCGAAAGCTAATGTGTTTTTGTCTTGGACGTTGGTGAAGGAGAGTCCGAATGGATTATTATTGGAATGTTCTACAAAGTCCTTCACTGGGTCTGGGGGGCTGTCCCAGAAGATGATTATGTCGTGTATATACTGGCCAAAAAATATTAGGTTACTGGCAAATGGGTTGTTGTTCCAAATGTACCTAGATTACCAAAAACCCATGGCCAGATTTCCATACGATAGTGCAAAGTTGGAACCCAAAGCAGTTCCCTGTATTTGTAAAAAGAATTCCCCATCAAAACTAAAATAGTTATGGGACAGACAAAATTCTGTTGCATCCAAGATGAACTGTCTGGGGTTGAAATATGGGTCTAGGGATAGAAAATAATTCAGAGCCGATGGACCAAATGCATGTGGTATAGATGTGTATAGAGAGTTCACATCAAGTGAAACCCATGAATAGGTGGGTTGCCATGTGTATGATTGTAGAAGTTTCATGAGGTGAGTGCCATCTCTTATACTGTATAGGATCATTATCGCTCTTCTTTTGTTTATGGCGCAAAAAATAAAAACCGCAGAGGTGATCAAATACCACCAAAAGAAATCTATATTTGTGGGGAAAAAAGGACATAAATTTTGTTTGGGTGCAACGTCGCCCGACCGCGCAATTGTCAGTTAAAGCGACGCAGTGCCGAATCGCAAAAAGTGCTCTGGTAAGGAAGGGGATAAAATTGCCTGGGGCTGAAGCGCTTAAGGGCTGATTGTTCATACCTAGACAAGTATCCCAGATCTCTATAATTAGTATTAGGTTGTTGACAGAGTTTGAGAAAATCTATAAAAAGTTTCCAAATATGGGCACTTGGCATGGTAAGCGTAGAAGATAGATTTGGGTTTCAATGAAGAGTGTGTAACCTGGGGGGGGGGGGGGGGGGGGGAGGGGCGTGGCAAGATGTTGTGTGACAAAAAAACAAAAAATGTTCAAGGCTGTTTCTTGGGTGAAATTGAAGAGCAGGTGCAGGAGCTCGTGGAGAACACATGTTACATTATAAATAGTTTTTGTTGCATCTGGTCTGCCGTGTGGCTGCAGGAGAACCTGGAATTCCTTTCCTGTCCACGATCCTGTATCAAGATTCCTCACCATAATACCACATGCTAAAGATAAACTAAAAACCTTCTTCAAGAACTACCATTGTACCATTGTCACTGGGTTAGTAAGAGCTTCACTAACAGAACCCTGGATAACAATTCTTCTGCACTATAAAACCTTAAAGCGGAGCTCCGTCCTGGGGAAAAAAAATGTTTTTTTTTAAAAGTCAGCAGCTACAAATACTGCAGCTGCTGACTTTTAAAAATCGGACACTTACCTGTCCCAGGGTCCAGCGATGCGGGGGAACGAGGCTCCCCCTCGTTCCCCGAGCCGCTCGCGGCGCCGGCATTCCTAATGTGGGAACCAGGCTGTGGCTTCACAGCCGGGCACCCACTGCGCATGCGCGAGCGGCGCCGTGCGCCGTGATTTGACGCTCAGTCATCTGGGACACGTGACAGGTCCCAGATGACTGTGCGGCACCGAGGGGGAAGTGACGTTTAGCCCGGGCACTGAAGGTGGCAGACTACGAGGGACCCCCTAGCAACAGGCATTTAGAGGTGAGTAAAAAATTTTTTTTTTCCAATTACATTTTTTAGTGCCTAAGGGTACTTATCCTTATGTTAAAGCTAAACTCCAAGATAAGCAATTTCCTAAACACCAGAGGCATGTGTATTCTTACTTAGATTTTGGTGAACTTTGTGTATTTCTTCCAGATCTGTGCAGTAATCCAGTGTGAAACTTTGCCTTTGTCCAGTCACTGCTGCTCTCCCTCCTTGTGCTGGGTGACTGAGCTTGTCTCTGCCCCCTCCTTTAGTTGTCTACAGGCATTCTATAATGAGTGGGCATTCTAGGTCCCTCCCACAACTCTCCTTTCTGCACAGGTTATGTGCAGCACAGTGATGATATCACCAATACCTTACAAGGTAATATTTGCATTTGTCAAGGCATTTGGGGCAAACAAAATTGATTTATATCCTTTGTAGCTGCTGAGGAATATATTTTAATGAAAGTTTTTGTGCCCGGAGTTCAGCTTTATTGTTTTGAGAATTGAGTTTTATCAAAAAATATTGTAGACTAATAGTGGTAGGTTTCTGTTCAATCCTATCGGAGCCATTAGTAGTGGTGAAATGGACATATTTGACTGATAAAAACAAGGTTACAAGTTTGGCCTGAAATTTCTGCAGGTATATGGTGACAGTAATAATAGTAATAGGAAAACTAGAAGTACTTATTTTTAAATGGAAACTATCACCACTTTCATGATGGAAAGTTAGAAAAAAAATGAGAGAAGTGACTTACTATAACCTGGTCAGCCTAAGCTTCTAAATAAAGAGATTTATTTGTTAAACACTCTGAATTAGGGATATGGTATGCATATTTAATGATAGGTTTGCATTCCATCCCATCTGAGATTGATACCCAACAGATTCTGGACCCCTTATCGCTTAAATTCACATTTTGACTTGGCCTTAGTTTTGATGGGGGAGAAAGCTGTCTGTGTCCACGCTGTTTCTTAGTTGCCCAGGTTGCTCCAATAGTAAGGTCTAAGAAGTAAGGGTGAGGCTGGTCAGCTAATACGTTTTTTTGAAAGTATGTGTGGCTACATAGTTGAATTGTATTTTTGTTGGCAGTTTAACTAAGAATATACAATGAAAAAAGGGCATCACCTCATCCTGACAGGACGGTTGTAGAGAAGCAAACAAGGCTTATCTTATAAGGTTTTTAGATTAACCAAGTATCAAAAAAGAGCTAGTACCAAAATTACTCTATGCGGTAGTACACAGAGAATCTCACCAATATTCCCATCACCAAAATGAAAACCAATGTCACAATTTCAACGTCCGGATGTCAATGATTATATGTGGCCTGTAATCCAGCGCAAACGATGAGCCACCTTCCTATATCAATTGCAGTATCCTGGAATGTATTGCATATACAGTGGGATGCAAACTTGCATGGAGCACCAGACAGAAGGTGATTGATGGTTATTTTGTATTTCTTAAATTTGCGAATAATCGTTCCAACAGTTGTCTCCTTCTCACCAAGCTTCTTGCTGGTGGTCTTGTAGCCCATTCCAGCCTTGTGCAGGTGTACAATCTTGACAATTGCTCATGAACGGGGCTTTAAGCTGCAGCAATAGGGCTTGCTGTTGATTATACTTGTCAAAACTGCAAAGTCCATAGTAAGAGTGGACAAGAATGAGCCATGTGGTACATAATTCAGATGTCATGCATTTAGAAATGAAGCAAACAGTCTGTGTCACACTATTCACGTCCCTCTGCTGCTGCAACAGGTGTAAGAGAATTATGCCACTGGTGAAGGATCACTTAATGACCAAGTTGGCCCAAGTAGCAGTCGTTTAACTAAGAAACAGGTATACTTTAAAAAAAACCTTGGGACAAAAAACTGTCTCTAAATAATATATTCCATGTTCAGATTAAAAGAGGAAATGTAACCATTTGCTGCTGGCTATATATAGAGACCATGCTGCCTCGGATGCATGTGAATAATGGCACTATTTTGTACAGACCCCATCCATTTTTTCAAAATGTTATCAAATTAAATTTGAGAAATGTATTTTAGCAACCAGCAGCTGTTTGCTCTGGAAATGAAGGCATTATCTTTACTATACCATTTACCCTGATAAAGAGTAAAACGAATATGAATCAATTAAGAACTGCAGAAATTAGCTTGGAAAAAAGGCTGCAGCTATTAGCAAATTACCTGTGTCTCTGTACATTCTTAAACAAATATAATTATAGCATATTAAAAACAAACATAAAAATAAAATGTGTCAGTGGATCTTTTTATAGTAGAATGCTGTGTATCTGTTTTGATACAGTAATTGTCTTCACTTATCTTATACAAATGTATATCTATAATCAACGTGTCTATATTCAAATCAAATCCCTTGAGCTGGAACCAATAATCGGAAATAAAGCTTGCAAACACATAAATCTTTAGCCTAAAATAATCCCTGGCAGATGGAAGGCTGAGACCTACAGGTTGCATCAGGAATATTACAGGAAAGACCAGCCACCATTTCATTTTTTTTGCTTTCTATTAGAAATGATCCCCACTTAAAAAAAAAAAAAACACTGCACACATGCCATAAATCGTGAAGTCACCTTATATCACAAGTCTTTTCTCTACTTCCTAAAGCGGTGAACAGTCCTGAATTCGGCAGTAAAAGGTGCCATTCAATGACATTGGCACTATTCCCTATAATATTCTTCAGAACAGGCCCGGAACAAAAAGGGAACCTAGGTGCAGGGCCCACATGACTGGGGGGCACTGGGTAGGTTGCACAGGTTAGTTCCTGTAAGAATGTGCAGGTCGAGGGGTGGGGGTGTATTCTCACTGCACAATAGAGGGCTAGGAGGTGGGGCTTAGGTACTGATTGTTCTCAGGAGAAAAGGCAACATAACAGAGAATTTTATTCTGTATTGTACTCAATAGGGAGGATTTAGAGAGGCTTCTGGGGCAGCTGCGCTCAGCTGCTGTAGCTGACGGTCCACAGTGGCTGAATTCACAGCTGGCTACATTGCTTCAGGGGTCGGGCAGGGATCTGGTTCTCTCTCTTCCCCTGCTACATCATGTGCGAGGAAGTTTCGGCCTCCTGCGTGCTTCAGCCCCGATCTGACCCCTAGGTCATGTACTATTAGATTTAGATACACTGACGCCAAACTCCCAGATAATGCTTTTAAAGTAGTTACAGCAACAGTTTTGTTCTTTTTGGAATAAAGGTTTTTCATAAATGCTGACCATTGCAAGCACCCATGCCAATAGTAAATGTTTTGTCTTAACCATCTAACTGCTACATGTTCTTTTGAAAAATAACAGATTTGCTGGCTAGATCAACACGTGAAAATAAATGAAAAAACAAAAACAAATGTAGCCTTTACATCTAAGACATGGTAAGATGCGATACAATAAATGGTTTGCTTTTGGGTTTAATACTGCTTTAAGGTTGATTTCTGCTGAGGTTGTAGGGGTGGGCCCGGTGCTCGATGCGAACCCACGTTCGCATCGAGCACCGGGCGTTCGCTCGCTCGGCGAGCCCAGAACTATTTTGGCCGCTCGCATCACGTTCGTGTGATGCGAGCGGCCCCGCAATGCATTGCGGCCGGCGCGGCCGGCGCAGTGCATTGCTGGCTGATGATTGGCCAAGCATGCACTGTGACCCCGCATGCTTGGCCAATCACAGCCCCGGAAACTCGAAGAGCCATAATTGGCTACAGGCAGGACGCCTGTAGCCAATTACAGCTCAGGGGCTTTAGTACACGCCCCCCCCCCCTATAAAAGGCCGCCACGCCGTCTGCGCCGGTCACATGCTGTTCCGGCGTAGATAGAGCAGGATAGATCTGTGACACTCTGCTGGATTTAGTTAGTTAGAGAGATTTACTTAGAGAGATTGAGTTAGATAGATTCATTTACAAAGATTGATTTAGAAAGAGGGGCTTGTAGTGTGTTCGTGGCAGGCAGGCAGAGCTCCTATATTTTGTTCCCAGAAGCACCTATAGGACTTGTAGTGTGTTCGTGGCAGGCAGGCAGAGCTCCTATATTTTGTTCCCAGAAGCACCTATAGGACTTGTAGTGTGTTCGTGGCAGGCAGGCAGAGCTCCTATATTTTGTTCCCAGAAGCACCTATAGGACTTGTAGTGTGTTCGTGGCAGGCAGGCAGAGCTCCTATATTTTGTTCCCAGAAGCACCTATAGGACTTGTAGTGTGTTCCTGGCAGGCAGGCAGAGCTCCTATATTTTGTTCCCAGAAGCACCTATAGGACTTGTAGTGTGTTCCTGGCAGGCAGGCAGAGCTCCTATATTTTGTTCCCAGAAGCACCTATAGGACTTGTAGTGTGTTCCTGGCAGGCAGGCAGAGCTCCTATATTTTGTTCCCAGAAGCACCTATAGGACTTGTAGTGTGTTCGTGGCAGGCAGGCAGAGCTCCTATATTTTCTTCCCAGAAGCACCTATAGGACTTGAAGTGTGTTAGTCCCATCACACAGAGATCATATATTTTGTTCCCAGAAGCACCTATAGGACTTGAAGTGTGTTAGTCCCATCACACAGACCTATATTTTTCTTCCCAGAAGCACCTATAGGACTTGAAGTGTGTTAGTCCCATCACACAGAGATCATATATTTTGTTCCCAGAAGCACCTATAGGACTTGAAGTGTGTTAGTCCCATCACACAGAGATCATATATTTTCTTCCCAGAAGCACCTATAGGACTTGAAGTGTGTTAGTCCCATCACACAGAGATCATATATTTTGTTCCCAGAAGCACCTATAGGACTTGAAGTGTGTTAGTCCCATCACACAGACCTATATTTTCTTCCCAGAAGCACCTATAGGACTTGAAGTGTGTTAGTCCCATCACACAGAGATCATATATATTTTGTTCCCAGAAGCACCTATAGGACTTGAAGTGTGTTAGTCCCATCACACAGCGATCATATATTTTGTTCCCAGAAGCACCTATAGGACTTGAAGTGTGTTAGTCCCATCACACAGAGATCATAAATTTTCTTCCCAGAAGCACCTATAGGACTTGAAGTGTGTTAGTCCCATCACACAGAGATCATATATTTTGTTCCCAGAAGCCCCTATAGGACTTGAAGTGTGTTAGTCCCATCACACAGAGAGATCTATATTTTGTTCCCAGAAGCACCTATAGGACTTGAAGAGTGTTAGTCCCATCACACAGAGATCACATATATTTTGTTCCCAGAAGCACCTATAGGACTTGAAGTGTGTTAGTCCCATCACACAGAGATCATATATTTTTTTCCCAGAAGCACCTATAGGACTTGAAGTGTGTTAGTCCCATCACACAGAGATCATATATTTTGTTCCCAGAAGCACCTATAGGACTTGAAGTGTGTTAGTCCCATCACACAGACCTATATTTTCTTCCCAGAAGCACCTATAGGACTTGAAGTGTGTTAGTCCCATCACACAGAGATCATATATTTTGTTCCCAGAAGCACCTATAGGACTTGAAGTGTGTTAGTCCCATCACACAGCGATCATATATTTTGTTCCCAGAAGCACCTATAGGACTTGAAGTGTGTTAGTCCCATCACACAGAGATCATAAATTTTCTTCCCAGAAGCACCTATAGGACTTGAAGTGTGTTAGTCCCATCACACAGAGATCATATATTTTGTTCCCAGAAGCCCCTATAGGACTTGAAGTGTGTTAGTCCCATCACACAGACCTATATTTTGTTCCCAGAAGCACCTATAGGACTTGAAGTGTGTTAGTCCCATCACACAGAGATCATATATTTTGTTCCCAGAAGCACCTATAGGACTTGAAGTGTGTTAGTCCCATCACACAGAGATCATATATTTTGTTCCCAGAAGCCCCTATAGGACTTGAAGTGTGTTAGTCCCATCACACAGACCTATATTTTCTTCCCAGAAGCACCTATAGGACTTGAAGTGTGTTAGTCCCATCACACAGAGATCATATATTTTGTTCCCAGAAGCACCTATAGGACTTGAAGTGTGTTAGTCCCATCACACAGACCTATATTTTCTTCCCAGAAGCACCTATAGGACTTGAAGTGTGTTAGTCCCATCACACAGAGATCATATATTTTGTTCCCAGAAGCACCTATAGGACTTGAAGTGTGTTAGTCCCATCACACAGACCTATATTTTCTTCCCGGAAGCACCTATAGGACTTGAAGTGTGTTAGTCCCATCACACAGAGATCATATATTTTGTTCCCAGAAGCACCTATAGGACTTGAAGTGTGTTAGTCCCATCACACAGAGATCATATATTTTGTTCCCAGAAGCACCTATAGGACTTGAAGTGTGTTAGTCCCATCACACAGAGATCATATATTTTGTTCCCAGAAGCACCTATAGGACTTGAAGTGTGTTAGTCCCATCACACAGACCTATATTTTCTTCCCAGAAGCACCTATAGGACTTGAAGTGTGTTAGTCCCATCACACAGAGATCATATATTTTGTTCCCAGAAGCACCTATAGGACTTGAAGTGTGTTAGTCCCATCACACAGAGATCATATATTTTTTTCCCAGAAGCACCTATAGGACTTGAAGTGTGTTAGTCCCATCACACAGAGATCATATATTTTGTTCCCAGAAGCACCTATAGGACTTGAAGTGTGTTAGTCCCATCACACAGAGATCATATATTTTGTTCCCAGAAGCACCTATAGGACTTGAAGTGTGTTAGTCCCATCACACAGAGATCCTATATTTTTTTCCCAGAAGCACCTATAGGACTTGAAGTGTGTTAGTCCCATCACACAGAGATCATATATTTTGTTCCCAGAAGCACCTATAGGACTTGAAGTGTGTTAGTCCCATCACACAGAGATCATATATTTTGTTCCCAGAAGCACCTATAGGACTTGAAGTGTGTTAGTCCCATCACACAGAGATCATATATTTTGTTCCCAGAAGCACCTATAGGACTTGAAGTGTGTTAGTCCCATCACACAGAGATCATATATTTTGTTCCCAGAAGCACCTATAGAACTTGAAGTGTGTTAGTCCCATCACACAGACCTATATTTTCTTCCCAGAAGCACCTATAGGACTTGAAGTGTGTTAGTCCCATCACACAGAGATCATATATTTTGTTCCCAGAAGCACCTATAGGACTTGAAGTGTGTTAGTCCCATCACACAGAGATCTATATTTTCTTCCCAGAAGCACCTATAGGACTTGAAGTGTGTTAGTCCCATCACACAGAGATCATATATTTTGTTCCCAGAAGCACCTATAGGACTTGAAGTGTGTTAGTCCCATCACACAGAGATCCTATATTTTGTTCCCAGAAGCACCTATAGGACTTGAAGTGTGTTAGTCCCATCACACAGAGACCTATATTTTCTTCCCAGAAGCACCCATAGGACTTGAAGTGTGTTAGTCCCATCACACAGAGATCCTATATTTTGTTCCCAGAAGCACCTATAGGACTTGAAGTGTGTTAGTCCCAAAACACAGACCTATATTTTCTTCCCAGAAGCACCCATAGGACTTGAAGTGTGTTAGTCCCATCACACAGAGATCCTATATTTTGTTCCCAGAAGCACCTATAGGACTTGAAGTGTGTTAGTCCCATCACACAGAGATCATATATTTTGTTCCCAGAAGCACCTATAGGACTTGAAGTGTGTTAGTCCCATCACACAGAGATCATATATTTTGTTCCCAGAAGCACCCATAGGACTTGAAGTGTGTTAGTCCCATCACACAGAGATCCTATATTTTGTTCCCAGAAGCACCTATAGGACTTGAAGTGTGTTAGTCCCATCACACAGAGATCCTATATTTTGTTCCCAGAAGCACCTATAGGACTTGAAGTGTGTTAGTCCCATCACACAGAGATCCTATATTTTGTTCCCAGAAGCACCTATAGGACTTGAAGTGTGTTAGTCCCATCACACAGACCTATATTTTCTTCCCAGAAGCACCCATAGGACTTGAAGTGTGTTAGTCCCATCACACAGAGATCCTATATTTTGTTCCCAGAAGCACCTATAGGACTTGAAGTGTGTTAGTCCCATCACACAGACCTATATTTTCTTCCCAGAAGCACCCATAGGACTTGAAGTGTGTTAGTCCCATCACACAGAGATCCTATATTTTGTTCCCAGAAGCACCTATAGGACTTGAAGTGTGTTAGTCCCATCACACAGACCTATATTTTCTTTGCAGAAGCACCCATAGGACTTCTAGTGTGTTAGTGGCATCACACAGAGCTCCTATATTTTCTTCTCAGCAGCACCCACAGGACTTCTAGTGTGTTAGTGGCATCACACAGAGCTCCTCTATTTTCTTTGCAGAAGCACCCATAGGACTTCTAGTGTGTTAGTGGCATCACACAGAGCTCCTATATTTTCTTCTCAGCAGCACCCACAGGACTTCTAGTGTGTTAGTGGCATCACACAGAGCTCCTCTATTTTCTTTGCAGAAGCACCCACAGGACTTCTAGTGTGTTAGTGGCATCACACAGAGCTCCTCTATTTTCTTTGCAGAAGCACCCATAGGACTTCTAGTGTGTTAGTGGCATCACACAGAGCTCCTATATTTTCTTCTCAGCAGCACCCACAGGACTTCTAGTGTGTTAGTGGCATCACACAGAGCTCCTCTATTTTCTTTGCAGAAGCACCCACAGGACTTCTAGTGTGTTAGTGGCATCACACAGAGCTCCTCTATTTTATTTGCAGAAGCACCCATAGGACTTCTAGTGTGTTAGTGGCATCACACAGAGCTCCTATATTTTCTTCTCAGCAGCACCCACAGGACTTCTAGTGTGTTAGTGGCATCACACAGAGCTCCTCTATTTTCTTTGCAGAAGCACCCACAGGACTTCTAGTGTGTTAGTGGCATCACACAGAGCTCCTCTATTTTCTTTGCAGAAGCACCCATAGGACTTCTAGTGTGTTAGTGGCATCACACAGAGCTCCTATATTTTCTTCTCAGCAGCACCCATAGGACTTCTAGTGTGTTAGTGGCATCACACAGAGCTCCTCTATTTTCTTTGCAGAAGCACCCATAGGACTTCTAGTGTGTTAGTGGCATCACACAGAGCTCCTATATTTTCTTCTCAGCAGCACCCACAGGACTTCTAGTGTGTTAGTGGCATCACACAGAGCACCTCTATTTTCTTTGCAGAAGCACCCACAGGACTTCTAGTGTGTTAGTGGCATCACACAGAGCTCCTCTATTTTCTTTGCAGAAGCACCCATAGGACTTCTAGTGTGTTAGTGGCATCACACAGAGCTCCTATATTTTCTTCTCAGCAGCACCCACAGGACTTCTAGTGTGTTAGTGGCATCACACAGAGCTCCTCTATTTTCTTTGCAGAAGCACCCACAGGACTTCTAGTGTGTTAGTGGCATCACACAGAGCTCCTCTATTTTCTTTGCAGAAGCACCCATAGGACTTCTAGTGTGTTAGTGGCATCACACAGAGCTCCTATATTTTCTTCTCAGCAGCACCCATAGGACTTCTAGTGTGTTAGTGGCATCACACAGAGCTCCTCTATTTTCTTTGCAGAAGCACCCATAGGACTTCTAGTGTGTTAGTGGCATCACACAGAGCTCCTATATATTCTTCTCAGCAGCACCCACAGGACTACCGACTACAATGGCTGGAAGACCGCCAAGGGGAGGCAGAGCGTGCAGAGCCAAGAACACAGGCCAGGCAGGCTCTGTTTCTAGTGGACGTGGCCGTGGCCGTGGACGTGGTCGTGCATCGTCATCAGCACGTGGCCATGGGACACGCGCGTCTTTGTTTTCGGCAGCTGGACATGTGGAGCCGCATCATGCTGAAGGCTTGGTAGAATGGATGACCAAGCCCTCCTCATCCTCCTCATCCTCTCTCACCCAGGCTCAGGGTACTGGCAGAGCATCATCAGCCACCCCTTCCCTAGACCCACCATGTCCTCCTGAGGAGTCCCCCGAACTCTTTGAGCACAGTGTTGGGTACATGCTCCAGGAGGATGCCCAACGATTCGAAGGCTCGGATGATGATACCCAGCTTGAGGAATCTGGCAGTACTGTTCCACCAGCTGCAGCTTACTGCCAGGTTTGCTCTAGTGGTGAAGAGGGAGGGGATGATGAGGTCACTGACTCCACGTGGGTGCCTGAAGGGAGATAGGATGAGGAGGAGGACGAGGAGGAGGAGGATGCGGCGTCACATGTCCAACGAGGCAGGATGCCCCCTGGAGGCTAGGTAGAGGCCAGCACAGCAACTGTACAACACCGCAGAGCTCCGCCTGTGCAGGGCGCTGCCTCTGCACGTTATCAGAAAAGTTCTTTGGTGTGGGCCTTTTTTGAGACGAGTGCATCAGATCGCACCACTGCTATTTGCAATATTTGTCTCAAGCGTATCTCGCGTGGCCAAAACATCAGCCGCTTGGGCACCACAAGCATGACCAGACATATGGCGACCTGCCATGCAGCTCGTTGGCAGGCACACATAAAAGACCCACACCAAAGAACTAAGCGGACCTCTCCTTGCTCCTCCTCAGCTGGGATCTCCATCCCCACTACACCTTCAGTCCTCTCTGAAAGCTGCTCTGAGAGGACTGAAGGTGTAGAATTAGGTGTGTCACAACCAAGTACTTGCAGTACACCGACGTCCGATTGCAGCAGGCAAATTTCCCTGCCCCAGCTGCTGGACCGTAGAAAGAAGTACACTCACAGCCATCCACATGCCCAGCGGTTGAATGCTAGCCTGGCTAAATTGCTAGCACTTCAACTGCTGCCTTTTCAGTTGGTAGACTCGGCCCCCTTCCGTGAGTTTGTTCAATGTGCGGTTCCTCAGTGGCAGGTTCCCAAACGCCACTTTTTCTCACGGAAGGCGATTCCGTCTCTCTACCGGCATGTGGAGGGCAATGTCCATGCCTCGCTGGACAGGGCGGTCAGCGGTAAGGTGCATATTACCGCTGACTCATGGTCCAGCAGGCATGGACAGGGACGGTACCTTTCTTTCACGGCCCATTGGGTCACTCTATTGGCAGCTGGGAGGGATGCAGGACAAGGTGCAGTAGTGTTGGAGGTTGTTCCGCCACCACGCCTCCAAAACGCTACTACTGCTACTGGTTGTGACACACCTCTCTCCTCCACCCCCTCCTCTTCTTCTTCCTCCAGTGCTCTGTCCTTGGAACCAGCGGTGCTCCGTAGGCGTACAAGGGGCTACGCAAGTACGCAGGCAAAAAGATGCCATGCCGTGCTTGCGCTGGTGTGTTTGGGGGACAGGAGCCACACTGGGCCAGAGGTTCTGGCAGCTCTGCAGGGGCAGGCCGAGAGGTGGTTGACGCCACGTCAGCTTAAGCCAGGAATGGTCGTTTCTGACAATGGCACCAACCTCCTCTCCGCCCTGCGACAGGGGCAGCTCACCCATGGGCCCTGCATGGCTCACGTCCTCAACCTGGTGGTGCAGCGGTTCTTGGGCAGGTTCCCAGGCTTACAGGATGTCCTGAGGCAGGCCAGGAAAGTCTGTGTGCATTTCCGCCGATCTTATAATGCCAGTGCTCGGCTGACTGAGCTGCAAAAGGAGCTGAACCTGCCCAAGAACCGCCTAATATGTGACATGCCCACCAGGTGGAACTCAACGTTGGCCATGCTGCAGCGACTGCACACGCAGCAGAGGGCCATCAATGAGTACCTTTGCGACTATGGCACCAGGACAGGGTCAGGGGAGCTTGGTTTTTTTTCCCCACGTCAGTGGAGCATGATCAGGGATGCATGCACTGTCCTCTCACCATTTGAGGAGGCCACGAGGATGGTGAGCAGTGACAGTGCATGCATCAGTGACACTGTCCCTCTTGTCCACCTGTTGGAGCATACGCTGCGTGGGATAATGGACAGGGCACTTGAGGCAGAACAGAGGCAGGAAGAGGAGGACTTCCTTGCCTCTCAAGGCCCCCTTTATCCGGACAGTGTTCCTTCTGTCCCACCCATCACACAGGAAGAGGAGGAGGAGGAGGAGGAGGAGGAGGAGGAGGATTGTGTGAGCATGGAGGTGGAGCCTGGCACTCAGCATCAGCAGCAGCAGTCTTTTAGGGATGATGTACAGTCCCAACAAACCAGTGGACTTGTACGTGGCTGGGAGGAGGTGGCTGGCGATCATGTCATCCTCAGTGACCCAGAAGACTCCGGACCGAATGCCTCAGCTAACCTACGCTGCATGGCCTCCCTGATCCTGCAAAGCCTGCGGAAGGATCCTCGTGTTCTTCGGATCAAGGAGCGGGACCATTACTGGCTGGCCACTCTCCTTGATCCGCGGTACAAGGGTAAGGTTGCGGACCTTATCTTGCCGTCGCAGAGGGAGCAGAGGATGAGACATCTCAGGGAGGCCTTGCAGAAAGGTCTGTGCAACGTGTTCCCAGAAACTGGGAGGCTACAAACTCCTGGTCCTGGGCGACGAGTTGCTGAGGCTTCGGTCAGTAGCAGAAGGAGCGGTGGGGAAGGTGGACGTCTGACCGATGCGTTCAGACAATTTTTTAGTCCGCAGCCCCAAGGTATGATCGGTTCCAGCAACCATCGCCAGCGTCTGATATACATGGTGCAGGAATACCTTGGGGCAAGGTCAGACTTGGACACCTTTCCCACCGAAAATCCTCTGGCTTACTGGGTCCTGAGGATGGATCACTGGCCAGAGCTTGCACAGTATGCAATTGAGCTACTGGCCTGTCCTGCCTCCAGCGTTCTTTCCGAACGCACATTCAGTGCTGCTGGAGGATTTGTCACCGATCATAGGGTGCGCCTGTCCACCGCCTCGGTTGATCGACTGACCTTCATCAAAATGAATCAGTCTTGGATCACCACCAGCTACCAGGCACCTGAGGCGGATATAACCGAATAATTTTTAATATCACATCCCTTCAAGACTGCCTATGCTGATGCTGAGTGACTGTCCTCTTATGTTCACTGACTATCCTCTTCCTCCTCCTCAATGATCCATGCCACCACACCAGTGCCTAAGGCACAATTTTTCAGCCCCTGTTTAACAGGGGCGTGTACATACAATTTTTATAAAAAAAAATGCTTCGCAACACGTGTGACTGCTGTGCTCCAAGTGCAGTATCTGTGAGGGGTTGCAGTGTTGTGGCACCAGCACCAGTGCCTAAGGCAAATTTTTCAGCCCCTGTTTAACAGGGGCGTGTACTTAAAATTTTTTAAAAAAATGCTTCGCAACACGTGTGACTGCTGTGCTCCAAGTACAGTATCTGTGAGGGGTTGCAGTGTTGTGGCACCAGCACCAGTGCCTAAGGCACAATTTTTCAGCCCCTGTTTAACAGGGGCGGGTAATTACAATTTTTTAAAAAAATGCTTCGCAACACGTGTGACTGCTGTGCTCCAAGTACAGTATCTGTGAGGGGTTGCAGTGTTGTGGCACCAGCACCAGTGCCTAAGGCACAATTTTTCAGCCCCTGTTTAACAGGGGCGGGTAATTACAATTTTTAAAAAAAATGCTTCGCAACACGTGTGACTGCTGTGCTCCAAGTACAGTATCTGTGAGGGGTTGCAGTGTTGTGGCACCAGCACCAGTGCCTAAGGCACAATTTTTCAGCCCCTGTTTAACAGGGGCGGGTAATTACAATTTTTTAAAAAAAATGCTTTGCAACACGTGTGACTGGTGTGCTCCAAGTACAGTATCTGTGAGGGGTTGCAGTGTTGTGGCACCAGCACCAGTGCCTAAGGCACAATTTTTCAGCCCCTGTTTAACAGGGGCGGGTAATTACAATTTTTTAAAAAAATGCTTCGCAACACGTGTGACTGGTGTGCTCCAAGTACAGTATCTGTGAGGGGTTGCAGTGTTGTGGCACCAGCACCAGTGCCTAAGGCACAATTTTTCAGCCCCTGTTTAACAGGGGCGGGTAATTACAAATCTTGATCTAATAGTTCACAGCAGGGCCCATTCCTGCGCCCACCAAGAGTAACTATGAGGGCCTACAGTCTTGTGGCAACACCGTCCACCACCACCGCCAAAGGCCCAATTTTTCTGCCCTGTTCATCAGGTGCTTGCAATTACAAATCTTGATCTAATAACTCACAGCAGGGCCCATTCCTGCGCCCACCAAGAGTAACTATGAGGGCCTACAGTCTTGTGGCAACACCGTCCACCACCACCGCCAAAGGCCCAATTTTTCTTCCCTGTTCATCAGGTGCTTGCAATTACAAATCTTGATCTAATAACTCACAGCAGGGCCCATTCCTGCGCCCACCAAGAGTAACTGTGAGAGCTTACAGTCTTGTGGCAACACCGTCCACCACCACCACCACCCCCCCAATTTTTCTGCCCTGTTCAACAGGTGCATGCAATTACAAATCTTGATCTATTAACTCACAGCAGGGCCCATTCCTGTGCCCACCAGTCTTGTGGCTACACCAACATCTAATAGGGCAAATTTCTGCAGAGTATATACGCCAGGCCCCTACTTTCAAACATCCAACTTACAAACGACTCCTACTTGCAAATGGAAAGAGAAAACAGGAAGTGAGAGGAAATCTACCCCTAGGAAGAGAAATTCTATCCTGTTAGATTTAATTTGGGAAAAAGGTATCTCCTCTCTACTGATACTTTATCACCAATCCTTGTTTCAATTAAAACCCCACTTTTTCCAAAAACATTTGTCATTGGGACGGAAAGTTAGGTGACATGTTCTGAACAGATGTGCAAAGACAGCAAATGTTACAGGGGTGATAACCCCTCCCTATGTTCTCCAAAAAGCTTAAAAATAGATTTTTTTGGGATGGAGCTACACTTCATAATGTACCTGTTCAGATTCTACTTAAGAACAAACCTAAAGCCGCAAGTGTTTTTAAATGGCTTCTTTTTTTCCTTTACAAATGTCATTTTGTGCAAGGACAGTTCTAAACACGGGAAACACATGCCACTTCACAGGCATACTTTAGACACCCCCCAGGTACCATATTTAAAGGAAAATTTCACTTTTTTTTTTTCACTTTATGCATCATTAAAATGACTGCTCCCGAAAAAACGTTAGTTTTTAAAAGTTCTTTTTGCATTGATATATGTCCCCTGGGGCAGGACCCGGGTCCCCAAACCTGTTTTATGACATTAACATGCATATTGGCCGTTGTAATTAGCACTTTTGATTTCGAACGTTCGCGTCCATTATAACGTATAGGGTTCGAAAATTCGCGCGAACTTTCGGTCGGTTCGAAGGTTCTGGTGCGAACCGAACCCGGGGGTGTTCGGCTCATCCCTATGAGGTTGTATTCATTTTTTACTAAATAAATCAACAGAATGTCTAATGTCTGTTTCCTTGACCCATGTGTTCTAGAAAACAGGCATGCAGATAAGACTACAAAAAATTGTTAAATTTTTTAGAAATCCAAAATTCTTTCTTTATAACTTGCAGGGGGTTATGAGCCCCCACTTACGAATGTCTTCACTATGCAATGGTTCTTGACTTTATTTGCAACTTGTCTTCCGAATCACACTGTTCTGAAGATCTGGTACTCTGTGTTCTTCGAAGGTTCAGAGATCATACTAAGGGTGGCACTGAAGGGAACCCGATATCGGACCCACCAGCCCCAGGGCGAAGCCTGATATCGGACCCTCCAGCTCCCACCTGCTTCCGCTGCGTGGGCTGGGAGGAAACCCCAGCAGACAGGACTCGGCCTGGAGGCCTCCTTCACTGCAGGCTCAGGAATCGGCGGCGAGATGTGCAGGGCCTTCCCCTGCTCACAGCGTGGCCCGGCGTGGATGGTCGGCAGGTACTAGTGCGAGCCCCTCCCCTAGGGCGGCTGCAACCATCGCAGGAGGAAGCAGAGGTACAGTGGGAGCCGGTGGCGGTTCGGGAGCTCCATCTGCTGGCCGACAGAGGGCTCAGTGTGGGAAAAAAAAAAAAAAAAAAAAAAAAAAAAAAAAACAAAAAAAAAAAAAAAAAAAAAAAAAAAAAAAAAAAAAAACAAAAAAAAAAAAAAAAAAAAAAAAAAAAAAAAAAAAAAAAAAAAAAAAAAAAAAAACAAAAAACAAAAAAAAAAAAAAAAAAAAAAAAAAAAAAAAAAAAAAAAAAAAAAAAAAAAAAAAAAAAACAAAAAAAAAAAAAAAAAAAAAAAAAAAAAAAAAAAAAAACTGGGAAAAAAAAAAAAAAAAAAAAAAAAAAAAAAAAAAAAAAAAAAAAAAAAAAAAAAAAAAAAAAAAAAAAAAAAAAAAAAAAAAAAAAAAAAAAAAAAAAAAAAAAAAAACAAAAAAAAAAAAAAAAAAAAAAAAAAAAAAAAAAAAAAAAAAAAAATAAAAAAAAACAAAAAAAAAAAAAAAAAAAAAAAAAAAAAAAAAAAAAAAAAATAAAAAAAAAAAAAAAAAAAAAAAAAAAAAAAAAAAAAAAAAAAAAAAAAAAAAAAAAAAAAAAAAAAAACAAAAAAAAAAAAAAAAAAAAGAAAAAAAAAAAAAAAAAAAAAAAAAAAAAAAAAAAAAAAAAAAAAAAAAAAAAAAAAAAAAAAAAAAAAAAAAAAAAAAAAAAAAAAAAAAAAAAAAAAAACAAAAAAAAAAAAAACAAAAAAAAAAAAAAAAAAAAACAAAAAAGAAAAAAAAAAGCAGAGGAGAGACGCGTAGGCTGCCGGGCACCGGCTGAGGATGTCACTCACGGGCGCCAGGGTCCTTCCACCTCAGCAGCGTACCCTGGTGAGCAAGGGCTCTATCAATCGGAATGTGAGCTGTCGGCATCGGATGGAGTACGGCCGGCAGATGCAGCACGGTGCAAAGTCTATATGTGCTACGAGGAACCCCTGGGTTCCCACCTGAAGGCGGAGGTTAGGGAGAAGATTTGGAAGTGGGACTACGTGGAGATCTTTTCGCTACTACCGCTGGAAAAGTATAACCTGGACAAGGTTAAGCCTGATGAGAGAAAAAAGGAAGAAGAAGAGAAGCGGCACTATAGACTTATTCCATCAGCAAAGCACAACGGGTTTATGAGGGCGAGGCTTGGCTGCGGTATGATGAGCAGTTCCAGCAGCGGAAGGCTGTGAGACCGCCATTACGATGGGATCACAAAGATATTGGCTTGTGGATGAACGGCACATCAGCCATACCCCAGTCATGTGATTCCAGGATGATGATTTGCACCCCTGATGTTGTGCTTCATGGCCTGGGCTCACAGGAAAATAATCATTGCAACAAACATTCTTTCAATACAAGAAGTAAAATGCCTTTTTTTGTTTCCCTCTTACTTTATTGTTTATATACATATTCATAATCATAATAGAGGATAGGCTTTAGATTATTTGGGCAGAAATAAATAATGTTTGTGTAGTTTTTTTAACAATTACTTCACCCTTTGCACTTCTCCAAGATGACGCCTGGATTCCATCCATTATGGCGGGTGTTTGCATCATTAAAGTGGTAATAAAGTCAGCTGTAACAAAACTCTCTGACAGGGTTTATCTTTCTCCCAGCCTGTCAGCAAGTAATGTGATCTGAGCCGTACATTCGCAGCTCAGACCGCATTTATGGCCAGCTCTGTGCGCCACTGCGATGTGACTCCCATGCGCATGCGCAGGAGTGACGTCGCCCCAGCACAGCCAATCAATGGCGAAGATCGCAGCTGCCAAGGGAGAGGGCTGCATTTTTAAGTAAGTCTATCATTGTGTATTAGTATGCAGTGCATACTAGTACATTATGGCTCAAAGTTGCCGGGGGACCATTAAAAAAGACAATATAGACTTTACTACAGTTTAAGAAGTGCTGAGATGCATGGGAAAGCACTTAGCACATAGTAACAAGTAACTCCTGCACATGGGCATGGCCAGTAATACTGACACAAAATTGCCCCTTAATCGCTATGCAGGCACAGTACTCCCATACTAGGATGTCAGAGATACACTATATTACCAAAAGTATTGGGACGCCTGCCTTAACACCCACATGAACTTTAATGGCATCCCAGTCTTATGACCCGTACACACAGTCGGACATTCAGACCACAAAATCTGTCATTTTTTTTCAGATGGATTTTGTCCGAAACTTGTGTTGCACACACACGGTCGGACAAAGTTGTTGGAAAATCCGATCGTTCCGAACGAGGTGACGTATAAAACGTACGATGGGACTACGTAGAGGCCAGTAGCCAATAGCTTTCGTCTCCAAATTTCTTCTTAGCATGCGTGGCACTTTGTGCGTCGGAATTCTCTACACATGATCGGATTTTGTTGTCGGAAAATTTTAGATCCAGCTCTCAAATTTTTTCCATCGGAAATTCCGACAGAAAATGCCTGCTAGAGCCCACACACGATCGGATTTTCTGACAACATAACCCGATCAGACTTTTTCTATCGGAATATCCGACCGTGTATACGGGGCATAAGTCCTTAGGGTTCAATATTGAGTTGGTCCACCCTTTGCAGCTATAACAGCTTCAACTTATCTGGGAAGGCTGTCCACAAGGTTTAAGAGTGTGTCTATGGGAATGTTTGACCATTCTTCCAGAAGCGCATTTGTGAGGTCAGGCACTGATGTTGGAGAGAAGGCCTGGTTCACAGTCTGCGCTCCAATTCATCCCAAAGGTGTTCTATTGGCTTGAGGTGAGGACTCTGTGCAGGCCAGTCAAGTTCCTTCACCCTAAACTTGCTCATCCATGTCTTTATGGACCTTGCTTTTGCATTGGTCCAAATCATGGTCGAGGGGGGATTATGGTGTGGGGTTGTTTTTCAGGGGTTGAGCTTAGCCCCCCAGTTACGGTGAAGGGAACTCTTAAGGTGTCAGCATACTAAGACATTTAGGACAATTTTATTCTCCCAACCTTGTGGGAACAGTTTGGGGTTGAGCCTTCCTGTTCCAACTAGGGTTGCCACTTCATCCCGTTAATCCAGGACACATATGTATTACACAGGTTCTAAGGCCGATTTAATGCAGATAAGGCACCAAGTGAGTTTAATTACTACCTTAATCAGCCACAGAACCAGTGTAATTAATGTGTGTCCTGGATTAAAGGGATGATGTGGCAACCCTAGTTCCAACATGACTGCGCACCAGTGCACAAAGAAAGGTCCATAAAGACATGGATGAGTGACTTTTGCGTGGTGGAACGTGACTGCCCTGCACAGAGTTCTGACCTCAACCCGATAGAACCTTTGGGATTAATTAGAGCGTAGACTGCGAGCCAGGCCTTCTTGTCTATCATCAGTGCCTGACCTCACAAATGCGTTTCCGGAAGAATGGTCAAACATTCCCATAGATGCACTTCTGAACCTTGTGCACACTGCCTTCCCAGAAGAGTTGAAGCTGTTATAGCTGCAAAGGGTGGGCCAACTCAATATTGAACCCTACGGACTAAGACTGGGATGTCATTAAAGTTCATGTGCATGTAAAGGCAGGCGTCACAATACTTTTAGTAATATAATGTATGTTTCAGAAATAATGTGCATGTATAGTAGTGACAGTACAGACCAATCAGTACAGTGCATGTGTCGGATCTCACTGCCATATTGATGGTAGCCTTGCGGGGGCGTAGGAGTACTCCATTTTTGATTCTGCGCATCCTCTTTTTTAAATCAGAGTGTGCATGCACTGGGTTTAATTGTGTAGGGATAATCTTTGGAACAAATCACAGAAAAGGCATGCAAGTTACTGACTGTGGGTAACCACATCATATGTGTTGCTTTTCTTTCCTCCACTTCCAACTTCCATCCAGCCCCACATGGTGCTCTTAGGTCCCTGACCCTTCTTTTACCATTGAGGCTCCATGCACACTGAAGCTCATAAACTGCAGTTTATTGGAGTTTGGGCGTTTTTTTTTAAAAGCCTATAAACTCCACTCTATGTTAGCCTATGTGTCCATGCACACATGGAAGTTTTTTTAGCTTTAATGAGGAGTGGAGTGTATGGGCTTTTTTCTGAAGGCCAGAAATTTGCGTTCAAAGTGCAGTTTTTCACCGCCAAAAAAGCCAAACGCTGATAAATGCTCATGAACGTGTGTTAATTATTGTTCAGCATTCTATTTTTTCAATGCATTGAGGGAGTTTGGAATACATTATGGGATTTTTGGAGTGTCCTCTGTGTATTTTTATTAAAAACGCCCATAAACGCTATAAAACGCTCATAAACGCTAGTACAAAATGCTGTTTAAAGCTAATTTTTCAACCAGTGTTTTCTGCCAGCAATCTGGCGTCCAGAAAAAGCTTTTTTGAGCTTCAGTGTGCATGGAGCCTAAGCCATTACCAACTCCCCCCATTACCACTAGCATCTGAACCCCCTTCCTTTTTGCTATCACTACCACACCTGTTCATTCCCCAACCCCCACCACTGCACCTGCACACCTCCCTTCCTCCCATTACAACTATGGCACCTGACCCCCCATCATTCCACCGCAGTGCTCATCAGTGTGCCTGGGAACTTGTGTAAAATAATGTGTGATTATTTAAAATTGCACAGCTCAGGTGAACACATGGAATAGTTGTTAAATGAACTATACAGTAAACGCTATTTGAGAACAGTTGGAGTAATTTAGTGGTAGAGAATATGTGTGGAAAAAGTAATTGTTCTGTATATTATAACCGCTCATGTTTCTAAAAAAGCAAGTCAATTAAGCGGCAAATGAGGTATACAATTGTGATTGTTTATATATGCAAATACTTGTGACTCATGTTATTTGTGCTGGTGTTAATGGAATAATGTGTTTGTAAATGTAAAATGTATGCTACAGATTAGCTGACCTTGAGAATATGAATACTTGCATTTATCCTTTTTTTTTTTAAATATACATGTCAGTAGATAATTTTCAAATTCAAAGCTAAAATGGCAAGCTAAAGACATTGCTTGTTGTCAGTGACAGACTGTCACCTTGTAGATAACGCCTGTGTTTTTGGTTGCTTTGGATCCTTATGCCCCGTACACACGGTCGGATATTCTGATGGAAAAAGTCCAATCGGATTATGTTGTCGGAAAATCCAATCATGTGTGGGCTCTAGCGGACTTTTTCTGTCGGAATTACAGAAAAAATTTGAGAGCAGGATTTAAAATTTTCCGACAACAAAATCCGATCGGACTTTTTTTGATCATGTGTAGAGAATTTTCCGACGCACAAAGCGCCACGCATGCTCAGAAGAAATTTGGAGACGAAAGCTATTGGCTACTGCCCTGTACGTAGTCCCGTCGTACGTTTTGTACGTCACCTCGTTCGGAATGATTGGATTTTCCGACAACTTTGTCCGACCGTGTGTGTGCAACACCAGTTTCGGACAAAATCCATCAGAAATTATCCAACGGATTTGCTGATTGGAATGTCCGACCATGTGTACGGGGGCTTAGAGTTTCCAGTGCTAGTTGTAGGTTCTTATAAAGTATTGCCACCATTACAAAAAAAAAAAATCCATAAATATATCCCATAGTTTGTAGATTCTATAGCCTTGTACACACAATCAGATTTTCCTCAGACAAAGCGTCAGACTTTTGTCCAAAGGGCGTGTGCCTGGATTTTGCCTTACATACAAACGGTACACAAACACAAACGTAGTGACGTACTAGACGTACTATGAGCCGATAAGGAGGAAGTTCAATTGTCAGGCACCACCCTTTGTGCTCCTTCTGCTAATTTCATGTTAGTAGAAGTTTGGTGAGTGTTGATTCGTGATTTTCTTTTCGCACTTTTCATTTTCATTTCATAGTTCGTCAACCAGCCATGTTGCGGAATCGGAGGGGATAACGTGTTATTATTGGCCTTGGAGTTATTGCTTTGACCAAGTCCAGTCCAGGAACAGGAGGAGGAGGATTTCTTTGACCAAAAATTGGTTGCTTTATTAATCGTGACCATCTATGTCATATGCCTTTGCTGCAGGACCTCCAGGAGAATAATGCGGATGATTTTCGGAATTATCTCTGGATGACGGACCCCTGCTTTAACCAACTCTTGGCATTGTTGATCCCCTATATTAAGAAGCAGGACACATGCATGAGGCTTTTATTTAGTTTTTTGGTTGAATAATGATTTGATTTGTTATATTTTCTAAATTTGTGGATACATAGAATGCACTTTTTGGTTAAGTTCTATTGGAAGATAGCATGTCTAATTTTATTTGTTTTGTTTTTTTAATGTACAATAAAAAAAATTGTGTAGAATAATACTTGGCTATGTGTTTTACTTCAAATGACAGTTTGGGAGTCGGCCAGTACATTTTCAAAAATATAATGTAACATTAACAAGGGACACCAACATAGTTGTATCTTTGAGATTAAAAACTACAGGATAATGGTGTTGTGGTAACTTGGCCAAAAAATAAATAAAAACAAGCATAATAATATTATTCTTGATATCACTAGAAATATAAAGCCTTTGAAAATATGTTTGGACAAACTCCATCAGTATCACCAGCAAAGCAGCTTCATTATTATCCCATTAAAGAAGAAGAGAATTTCGAGATTTCATTATTTGCCACGTCACAAATGTTAATTCTCCATTACAAACGCTAGTTTACAAGACCGACCGCTTCCGGCTCGTCCTTGCTTCTGAGCATGCGTGTTTGTACTTTGGAATTTTGTGTAAAAAACAAACAAACCTCTCCCCGCGCTTCCTACACTGCCTGTCATTGATCGGCTGTTCCCGGTCATCGGGAAAGCCGATCAATGATGTCAGACGTCAGCCCCGCCCCCTAATGTAAAAAAACACACACACGTCACAGCCCATAACCCCTCCCCTCCCCCTAGTGGTTAACTCTTTCACTACCACTGTCATTTATACAGGAATCAATGCATTTAAATAGCATTGATTGCTATATAAATGACAATGGTCCCAAAAATTTGTCAAAAATGTCCGATGTGTCCGCCATAATGTCGCTGTCACAATAAAAATCGCTGATCGCCGCCATTACTAGTAAAAAAAAAAAATTAATAAAAATGCTATAAAACTATCCCCTATTTTGTAAACGCTATAACTTTTGCGCAAACCAATCAATAGTCGCTAATTGCAATTTTTTTTTACCAAAAATATGTAGAAGAATACGTATCGACCTAAACTGAGGAAAAAAAATTTTTTTTTATATATTTTTGGGGATATTTATTATAGCAAAAAGCAAAAAATATTGCATTGTTTTCAAAATTGTCGCTCTATTTTTGTTTATAGCACAAAAAATAAAAACCGCAGGGGCGATCAAATACCACCAAAAGAAAGCTCTATTTGTGGGAAAAAAAGGACGCCAATTTTGTTTGGGAGCCACGTCGCATGACCGCGCAATTGTCAGTTAAAGCGACGCAGTGCCGAATCGCAAAAAGGGGCCTGGTCCTTTGGCTGCCAATTGGTCCGGGGCTGAAGTGGTTAATCGGATATGTTTTATAGCAGAAAGTAAAAAAGGATTTATTTATTTTTTTTATATAAAATTGTCAGTTTTTTTTTTGCTTATAGCGCAAAACATTAATAATGCAGAGGTGATCAAATACCACCAAAAGAAAGTTCTATTTGTGGGAAAAAAAAGGACCTACATTGTCAGTTAAAGTAAGGCAGTGCTGTATTGCAAAAAATAAGTAAATCTGGAGCTGAAGTGGCTAGTCAAGTAAAATGCCAGATCATAAGTCAAAGACATAGCCGGGAGCCAGGCCACAGCTAGCAAGAGATATAAATAAAGACTAAGTTCACCTTTATAAAGAAAACAAGAACAAAACATTAAACACACATGTTTTTGCAGGAAAAAATATGCATTTAATTTCAAAGCTTTTATTGGTTTTCAATAAAGAAACAAGACAGAGAAATAATGAATTTTATTTTTCTGTCTTGTTTCTTTATAGGGTACAAAACATTGATCACACTTTTGACAGAGGTTTGAATTATCCAGGTTTGTGTAGCAGAAATTAATGCTGTCATGCTGTTCTATGAACATCTATATAAAGGTGTGTACATCAAACATATTAGGTGGGCCCCATCACCGCAGATATCCCCTAAAAATATGCATTTATATATTATTATTTTTTACAGGAGCTTGCAAAGCATTACACCTATGATCAGTGCTCCTGCAGACTCTTCCTTCAGCTCACTGCTCGTACTTCTGTATGGGCTTTCAGTTGCTAAGCTCAAGGAAGTGTGAATAGACTGGGATCACCGCACTTGTATTCTTTTGAGTCTGTCTGCTATGGTGACCCACAGGACTTAGAGGTCATTAAAAGGAGAAAACATGTTTTTGTTCCCAGATTTGCATTTACGTGCTCTGAGTTGCCTTTACGTGTATTTATCAATGTTTGTGTTGCAAAAAAATGCAGCTTGCACTGCAATGGAATGCAATGTGATGAAGAATAGAA
This sequence comes from Lithobates sylvaticus, assembly GCA_028564925.1. NCBI lineage: Eukaryota > Metazoa > Chordata > Amphibia > Anura > Ranidae > Lithobates > Lithobates sylvaticus. The sequence goes on from CM053026.1 coordinate 167,083,117, forward strand.
ATAGCAAATGAAGGGCAAGACCTGATATCAAAGGCACCATGTCTCAGTTAACTACTTGCCTACCAGGCACGAACACCTCCTTCCTGACCTGGCCATTTTTCAGCTTTCAGCGCTGTCACATTTTGAATGACAATTGCGCGGTCAGGCAACGCTGTACCCAAATAAATTTTTTATCATTTTTCCCCCACAGATAGAGCTTTATTTTGGTGGTATTTGATCACCTCTGCGGTTTTTATTTCTTGCGCTATAAACAAAAGAAGAGCAACAAGTTTGAAAAAACATAATATTTTTAACTTTTTATTATAATAAATATCCAATTTTTTTTTTTTTTTTTAAACTAATTTTTTCCTCAGTTTAGGCCGATACGTATTCTTCTACATATTTTTGGTAAAAAAAAATCGCAATCAGCGTATATTGATTGGTTTGTGCAAAAGTTATAGCGTCTACAAAATAGGGGATAGATTTATAGCATTTTTATTATTATTTTTTTTTTACTAGTAATGGCGGCGATCTGCGATTTTTATCATGACTGCGACATTGCGGTGGACATATCGGACACTTTTGACACATTTTTGGGACCATTCACATTTATACAGCGATCCGTGCTATAAAAATGCATTGATTACTGTATAAATGTGACTGGCAAGGAAGGGGTTAACACTAGGGGGCGCTGCAGGCTTTAATGTGTTCCCTATGTTAGTGATTCTAACTGTGGGGGGAGGGGACGGACTGGGGGAGGGGACCGATCGGTGTCCCTATGTACAAGGGACACACCATCGGTCTCCTCTCCTGTGACAGGACGTGGATCTGTGTGTTTACATACACAGATCCACGTCCTGCTCGATTACCGGGCAATCGCGGGTGCCCAGCGGACATCGCGGCCGCCGGGCACGCGCATTGGCTCCCCAGCTACGCGCGTGCCCCCTAGTGGCCAAAATGTAGACAACGTCATATGACGGCGTCCCGCCACAAGAGCCGCACCGTCCCGCCGTCATTTGACAGTGGGCGGTCGGCTAGTGGTTAAACTACAACAAAAAGAGGACTTTAAAGGTGCACAAACACAAACCCAATAACAGAAAAGGAGTATGTACCCTCAAAGTAAAATGTTACAAAAACCTTATTGATCCATAGGTTAAAAACATATGAAATCTAAAAGATATCCTGCCCATCCCTGAGAAAGGCACTAAGTTCCTGCTGGACCTTAGTATAACAATACATACAATATACAGTATGTAAACCCTAAATAAATGACATTTAGTTTGCTAAAGCACTGTGAATCTTAAACATTTGCCATTTTTTAAATACTTCTGCTTACCAGTGGCGGTGCATCCATTAATGGGTGCATGGGCAACGCCCCCTCTCTCCGGCCACACCCCTCTATGAACAATGGATAGATTCATGCATTGCATGAATCTGACCATGGCCGCCACTACCACCCCCTTTTCTGGTGTCTGAACCCTTTTCGGCCACCAGGCGCCTGAAATACAGCGGCAGGGGTGTATTTTTAAAGCACCTGATTAGAGCCATAGTCTCTAATAGGCTTCAAAAAAGGTGAACTCGGAGCGCAAAGCATTGCGCTCTCAGTCCACCCAGGTGTGTTAGAAAAGCGAAAGAAAATTCACTTTTCTAACACTGAACCGCCTCTCCACCAATCAGGTAGCACGGGTCTGATATCCGTCACCTGATTGGCTGAAAGGACAGGAGCTGCGATTTTATGCCTATCAGGAGGAGGGGAGGAGATGCATGGAGCACAGAGGAGCTGCTGTCTGACCCGTTGCAAGGTCCCACAGCTCGCCACCGTCACCCGCTGCCTGACCCGCCGCAAAGATAGGGTAAGTGCCAGGCAGACGGCGAGCGGGCGAGGCGTCACAGTGGCAACTTTTGATGGGCACAGTGGCGGTATTTGATGGGGCACAGTGGCAGCATTTGATAGGGCACAATGGCTGCATTTGATGGACACAGTGGCTGCATTTGATGGGCACAGTGGCAGCGTTTGATGGCACAATAGCTGCATTTGATGGGCACAGTGGCTGAATTTGATGGGCACAGTGGCAGCGTTTGATGGCACAGTGGCTGCGTTTGATGGGCACATTGGCGGCATTTGATGAGCACAGTGGCTGTGTTTGATGGGCAAAGTGACTGCGTTTGATGGGCACAGTGGCTGCGTTTGATGGCACAGTGGCTGAGTTTGATGGTACAGTGGCTATGTTTGATGGGAACAGTGGTCGCGCTTGATGGGCACAGTGAGGTTGATGTTTTTTTTTTCAGAATTTTCAGTTTGTTTGCGCCCCCCAATAATATTGAGCACCAGCCGCCACTACTGCTTACACATTTTTTTTTATCCTTTATGCATGATAGGACCATAGCTTCCAACTGTCCCTGATTTCATGGAACTGTCCCTGATTTGGAGCAAAGTCCCTCTTTCGTCCTCATTTGTCCCTCATTGTGGTCAGATCTATATAGTTGATAAATATAAAATGCACTTTTTATCTTTCAGTGCTAAACCTTTCACCCAATTTCTAAATGGTTGCATTTTTAAATTTCAAAAGCCAGTATAAATTAATAGTAGTGGTAAAAAAAACTTGTGGGTTTACCTAATCATTTTTTTTTATAATTCTCCTTTAAGTAGACATGGCAGGGGGTGTGTCCTATGGCTACATACTTTTGCTAAGAGGTGTCCCTTGTTCTCATCTTAAAAAGTTGGGAGGTATGTAGAACTTCTGATCTTCTCCAGTCTCTTTCAGCAACTCCCTATCTACATGTATTTACTCCCGCACTGGCTGCATATTCATTGGTGTTGTTTGCATATCATTGCTCTGGTTAACGACAACAGTGAAACATGCCTAAACAATGTGTGCTGGCACAACTCAGGTAACAGGGTCACAGTATAGGAGTACAGGAGCAACATTAAAAGACAAGTGTCACCTATAATGCAAAGTGCCTAAACAAAGACCTTCATGGCAGAAACACCAAGTTTTCTTTTACTGAATGCTGCAGTCTTTTAAAGATCAAAAAAACCTTAAAAAAATTCATTAACATGAACATATGTCATCATATTTAAGTGTTTTTTTGTGTACTTTGTTCAAAATAGCAAATTCTGAACTTGTTCACGCACCTGACTGCTGTTTCCAGCACATGTTCTGTAATGCCGCATACAAACGGTCGGAATTTCCAATGGAAACAGTCCGATGGGAGCTTTTCATCGGATTTTCCGACCGTGTGTATGCCCATCGGTCTTTTTCTGTTGGAATTTCCGACGGACTTTGGATTGAAAACCTGTTCTTAATTTTTCCGACGGAAAACCTTTCTATCGGATTTTACGATCGTGTGTATGCAATTCCGACACGCAAAATTTTGACGCATGCTCGGAAACAATCCGACGCATGCTCAGAAGCATTAGACTTCCCTTTTATAGTGCAGTCGAAAGTTTTTTAAGGCGTGGCGTTGACCGTCGGAATTTGGTGTGACCGTGTGTAGGCAAGACAGTCTGAGCGAAATTCCGTCGGAATTCCGACGGGAAAACCATCAGAGCTTTTTCCGACGAGAATTCTGACCGTGTGTACGCGGCATAACAGTTAACAGACGTAAATGAATGGGATGATGGCATTTTAACCACTTGATCTCCGGGAGGTTTTACCCCCTTCATGACCAGGCCAACTTTTGCTATTCAGCATTGTGATACTTTAACTGGCAACTGCGTGGTCATGCAACACAGTACGCAAATTAAATGTATATGATTTTTTTCACACAGATAGAGTTTTTTTGTTGGTATTTGATCACCACTGGGTTTTTATTTTTTGCAATATAAATGAAAAAATACCAAACATTGTGAAAAACATTATTTTCTACTCTTTGTTATAAAACATTCAATAAAATCTAATTTCTTCATAAATTTAATGTGACCTGCTACATGTCTTTGGTAAAAACAATCCCAATAAGTGTATATTATATATTATATTGTAATATTATATATTATAATATTATAATTGTAATTGGTTTGTGTGAAAGCTATAGCATCTACAAACTATGGTATATATATAATAAAATGATCAATCCTAATGTACTGACATCTCATTTTTTGAGGCCCTTGAAATGCCAGAACAATACAAATACCCCCAAATTATCCTTTTTTGGAAAGCAGACAGTCTTAGGTATTTAGTAAGAGGCATGGCAAGTTTTTTGAATTTGTAATTTTTTGTCACCATTATTTGGAAGATAAAGAAATTAAATAAAAAAAAGTCACAATGTTTTCTTTTTTTTAAATACTGTCACCGGTGCAACTTTTAAAAAAAATGTTTTTTCTTTTTTTAAACAATTTTTTTTTTTTAATACTTTCATCAGAGTAGTTCAGTGTCACCATAGTGACACTTTGATTGCTGTTACAGTGATAATGACTGTAACAGCATTGTTTTGAACTGTCATAAATGGGTTACATTCATAACAGCTGTGATTTCTATTGTGTGCTGTGACTGGTCCAAAGATATCATATGGTACAGGGTGCTATGATTGGCCCCGGTACAATGTGATATCTGTGGGCCAATCACAGCATCACAATGCTAAGCACAGCTCGTATGCATGAAACCCATTCATAACAGTTGTGTTTACATTATGATAATGTGATCACAGATTGATCACGTGATACCCTGGCTGCTCAAAGTGCTCCACCGGACACAGCAGTTGCGGAAGCGGCATCAGCCCATCAGCTGGCAACGTACATGTATGTGATCCAGCTTGTGCCTCTCGTCCGCAGTAAATGTACTGTGGGGGAGAGGAGCTGGTTGATTGAATGTATAACACTTGTTTTTCAGTTTTGGATGGAATTATTATTTTTTATATACTTTTGTAAAAACCCAATTCAATTTTATGATCATTTGTCTTTCTGTTTTTTAGTTTACTTTTTATGTTTCTCATGCAGTTCAAAGATAAGTCCTGTATAATCTAGCAAAACATTTATTTGATAGTAATTATGCTTTTACAGCAACTGATTTTGGATACATAATAATGATTATGCGTGTTAAACCTTAGGGATATTTCATGCCAGCATATATCTGCTTCTGTAAGACAGATGTTAGAAAATATCAGCTAAAGCTGACTCCAGCATGATCTAAGTTATGCGGATAGTCACTGCAGCAAATACTTTACCCAATGCCATGCAAATTGTCCCATAAATTATACTGACTGCACATTAATGCTTCCAAAACGAAGATGTATTTGTCAGATTGTCCAAATCTTATTTTATATGTATTGAGATAGCTGTTGAAAAGCAATTACTATAGATTAGGTTTTTGTTTAATATCTTGTACAAATTATAGCTTTTATAATTTCTCACTTGAGCATATTAACCAAAGGCATTGGAGGAACTTATTTTTACTTGGTTGATAGATTTTATTTTTAGTTTCCTTATTAATATCTTCTAACCTAATTAATGTCTCTTGAGAAACAGTGAAGAGCAATGTCCTCATCCTTCATTCACCAGTGGTAACTACAGTTTTTAATGTAACTCTGGCATTATCTATAAAAAATAAAGAAAAACAGGATATGAAGATATAATAATTCCCACTCAAGTTGCAAAGATTTTAGTAATTCTAGCTGTGTAAAATGATTTTAAACTTATTTTAGCTGTAACCCTCAGCCTTAATATTTTACAGTACATCACTCATTTTAGTTTGAACAGATAGTACAGTTCCCATTGCACTTTTGGGACATTGTAGGTCTTATAAAACATACAGCCATAGGTTGCTTTTTGTTAATGGCTAAGAAGGAAGGGGTTTAGAAACACTACACTAGCACTGAGATCTTTGCTTATTTAGCACTCGTATCCAGAGCAACCCAGGAATCCAAGTTATAGTATCCATGAGAATGTCAAGAAGTGATTGGAAAGTACAGTAAAGGCAATGGTTTGCTACTGAGAAAAGTTAAAGGGGTTGTAAAGTCAGAAGGTATTTTTATCTTAATGTATTCTATGCATTAAGATAATAAAACTTCTGTGTGCAGCAGCCCTCAACGCCCCCCTAATACTTACCTGAGCCCCATCTCTGTCCAACGGTGTCTCCACGAGTCCGCTACTCTCCCTCCTGATTGATCTAAGGTGCTGTTAAAGAGCGTACAGTGAGGGTGTATTTTAGCACCTACAGCACAGGCACAGGTACAGCTTGCAGCCTGCAGCCACCAGCCTCTGAAGATAAATGATAAGCTGCAATACATGGTGGTTGTACATAATGGGCAAATGTCCCTGTATGCATAGAGCCACAGTTTATTGCAGGATGCCATTGATTTTGACAGGCTTATGGCAGTAGGCTGTATGCCCAGTTTTTATGCCCTGTGGGAAAATGTGTCCCCATGCATCTGGTCTAAATTTAGTAATAATAGTTTTACATATTTCAGCTTACCAGACCTTAGATACGGTGGTTGCATTTGTTTTCTTGTTTCAGGCCTTAACTTCGGGTGTCTATTCTCACTCATCCATTCATCCACCTTTGTGTTTGGGATGAGCTTAAGATTTTGACTGAACTAGAATTTGGTTCAGTGAATTGGCAGTGAATTGGCAAACTAATGGGCGTGCCAAACATCAAGCTGCAGCAGTAGTAGTCATATTGCTGCTAGATGTTACAGCTCCCTGCTAAGGCTGGTTGTTAGAAAGATGATGACCCCCAGCTTCCTAGCAACAAGTGACATATTCCTGCTCAGCCATTCGGCTGTCATCCAAGGATTCCCAATTGACAGCCACATGTGAACTAAGGGATGATGGCTGACATCACTGACCAAATATGGCCATTATCATATTTGGTCATGAACTGTTACCATATTTGGTCTTTGACATCAGCTACAATCCCCACCCCTTTGTTTACAATTCACCTGTCATCTGGCACATGACATGAGAGTCTAACAGGGTTGGTCCTGTTGATGGTTTTCTTTTTTAGTGAGTGTTGTTCATCTTCATTAGTGCAGATCTCAATCACTGGACAATGTGATTGATAATGAATTTAAATTGTGAAACTTTTTCTAAGTGTAGCACCCTCTACCTAGTGTAGGTGTTAGAGTGAGATTTGTAGTGCAGGTAAATTTAAGCAGGCCTAGCCAGAAGCTAGGCCTGTTTGTTTTGATCTATGTGGGCTGGGAGTGGCTCAGAGTAGGCTGGTGATTCACAGATAGCATCATCTTTCAGTTACCTCCCTTCTGCTTCTAGAAGAAAGAAGGGGAAAAGAGGTGGAGCTGTCTGGGGTGTTCTAAGGAGCCCTGACCAATCCCCAATCTGGAATGGCAGGGGGCAGGCCTCCTAAAATACCTAGAGTCAGCCCAGCTGGGGAGTTGTTCGGGTGGAAGAACTGGAGATAGAGTGTTAGGCTGTTGGGGCCTTGGAGAAAGCCCCCTACTCTGGGGGGCTCGGAGCTGAACAGGAACCCCATACAACCCAAGGGGTGTCCTGAACAGGAGCAGGAGAGGACAGCGGGGAATACTGCAGGGCAAGTTGCCAGGAGGGATTCATCAGGCACAGTCGGGAGAGCTAGGAGAGGAATGCCGGAGTGGACTGGGAGTGTGCAGTCTAAGATGAATGCAGGGCTGGGCAGGTTGACAGGTGGGCCACATCACTCAGCATCCTCTATGGGGGTACCGCTACATAAAAATAAAAGGACTTGTCACCATTTTTCTTGTGAATGAGTAGGGGTGCTATGTACCTATTACTCAGTCATGTAAGGGGGCAGTATTCTGAGGCCCCCTTACTTTTAAAGGGGGCTTCAAGATTCCAACAAGCCTCTTGCCTACAGATCCCCACAACCACTGGGCCAGGATTGTGAGGAAGGGATCCTTGTCTTCATCAACAAAGTGCTGTGCTTTTTGGCCTGGACCTGCTGATCGGTTCTGGCAAATTAAATCCTTCCCTGCCTGTAAGTGTAAACACAGGCAGGGGCAAGTGATGTCATCTCCCCTCGTGGAACTCTTTTTTCGTTCCAGAGAGAGGAGAGAGAGAGGAGAGAGAACATCTCATAGTAAGTTGCACCAACACTACACTAACACCAGTACACGTAGGTACACTTGTCACCCCCCCGATCACCCCCCCCCCCCCCCCAGTTAACCCCTTCACTCCCTGTCACAGTGTCACCCAGTGGAGTTGTCATTTTTCACTGATCACTGGTACTGGTGTCATTTGTGACACTAATCAGCCTTCGGACAGTTAGTGGTAGGCCCAGGTAGCTTTAGGGTACCCCCCTAACCCCCCCCCCCATAAAGGTTTAACCCCTTGATCACCCCGTCACCAGTGAGCACCGTATTAGTGTTATGGGTGACGCTGGTTAGTTAGTTATTTTTTATAGCGTCAGGAGACCCACCGTATATTATCTAAATAAAGGTTTAACTCCCTGATCACCCGGCCAGTGATATCAGTTAGGTTTTAGCATCAGTCAGGGTCTGCGTTGCCCCAGGTAGCATCAGATTAGCGCCAGTAGCACTAACACCCACGCACGCACGCACCATACACCTCCCTTAGTTGTATATTGTCTGAATGAATCAATATCTTTGATCTGATCAGATCTATACTAGCGTCCCCAGCAGTTTATGGTTCCCAAAAATGCAGTGTTAGCGGGATCAGTCCAGATACCTGCTAGCACCTGCGTTTAGCCCCTCCGCTCAGCCCAGCCCACCCAAGTGCAGTATCAATCGATCACTGTCACTTACAAAACACTAAACACATAACTGCAGCATTCGCAGAGTCAGGCCTGATCCCTGCGAACGCTAACAGTTTTGGTAGCATTTGAAGCAGTCGCTGACAGTCAGGTGCTCATTTTTCCTGTGAGTTTCACTAGTTGTACCAGTAAATTTAGAGGCCAAAATGTCCAATCGAAGATACACTAGTGAAGAGGCCTACACGTTTCTGAGCATGACAGATGAGAGTGCAGAGGAAGTCACCCATCTGTCAGATTCAGGCTCAGAATATGATCCTATAGACAGCAGCAGCACCCTGACCGGTAGCTCTGACGATGGAGTAGTGGTCCCTGCCAAGGTCAGGCGTACCCGACCCCGTTCTTCTGCTGTTGTTAAGGTGCAAGAACTGAAGGGCTCTCAAAGGGAGCAGAGAGCCAGTACTAGTGCCGCTCATCCTTCTGGTGAACTGGCAAGCACCAGCAGCCTAGTACATCCTTGTCATAGATCCAGCAGTGCAGTAAAATGTGGTGGCATGGCGAGTCCCATAAGTGCAGTTCAAGCTGGTGAGGTAGCTAGCACAAGTAGTGTCCCACAGCCACCAAGAAGAAAAAGACCCATTGTGTTTTTCGTGCTGCATTTGCCAATCCGAATTAGGAGCCCACCACTTCTGCAGCACCCATACTTCCCCTATTCACTGGCCAACCCGGAATTCAGTTGAATTCAGTTGAAAGTTGATTTTACGTCACTTGATTTTTATTCACAGTTTTTTACAGAAGATCTCTATAGATCTATTGAGGACCAAAGCAATTTGTATGCTAGTCAATTCATCGCTGCTAATCCCCAGTTGACCCTTGCCAGTGATTGGAGACCTATTACGGTCTCCAGATTTAAGACCTTCCTGGGCCTATCGCTCCTCATGGGCATAACTAAAAAAAAGTGAGTTTGCGGTCATATTGGTCCACTGACCCAATTCACCATATGCCCGTGTTCTCTGCCTCCATGCCCAGGACACGATACGAGCAGATCTTGCGGTTCATGCATTTCAATGACAATGAACTCTGTCATCCTCAGGGTAACCCTGAATATGATCAGCTCTACAAAATCAGCCCCTCATAAACCACTTCAACCAACAGTTTGCAGTCTTGTTTACTCCCGATCAAGTTGTCTGCATTGATGAGTTCCTGATTACGTTTTCTGGCCGCTTGTCATTCAAGCAGTATCTTCCCAGCAAGCATGCCAGATACAAGGTCAAGATGTATAAGCTCTGTGACAGGGCAACAGGCTATACATATAGTTTTATGGTTTACGAGGGAAGAGATAGTTATGTAGAGCCAGAGAACTGCCCAGACTACATAGGGAGCGCTGGTAAGATTGTGAGGGACTTGGTGTCACTCTTATTTGGAAAAAGGGGTACCACTTGTATGTGGACAATTATTACACTTCTTAGTCACTTGTTTGATCATGGAATTGGTTCATGTAGCACCGTGCAATCTAATTGCCAGGGCTTACCCCAGCGGCTTGTAGATTCCCGTCTTAGGCTAGGGGACAGAGCCTGCTTGAGATGTAATAATTTGCTCGCTGTGAAGTGGAGGGATAATAAGAATTTTTCGTTCTGTTCGCCCTTCACACAGACAAGACGGTCCTAATTCAAACGGCAACTGTTGTTGTGGAGAAACCCCTCTGTGTCCATGAATACAACATTAATATGGGAGGGGTGGACCTCAACGACCAGTTGATGGCGCGGTACTTAATTGCCCGTAGGGCCAGACGCTGGTACAAAAAAGTGTCTGTATACTTATTCCAATTGGCTCTGCTGAACGCTTATGTGCTATACAAAGCTTCAGCACGAACTGGAACCTTCCTTAAATTCCAGGAAGAGATCATCACAGCCCTTCTGTTTCCAGACGGTGCTGTGGCCCAACTTCCCAATGCAAATGCAGTGAGCCGGCTGCATGGGAGGCATTTTCCGTATGTCCTCCCTGGTACCCCTACCAATCGATCACCCCAAAGAAGATGTCATGTCTGTAGCAAGCGCGGATTAGGCGTGACACCCGCTATTGTTGTCCCTCCTGTCCTGACCAACCTGGTCTCTGCATCAGTGAATGTTTACAACACACTAGTGGAGTATTAGCATAGGGTACAGCACTGCACAGACTAGGACACACTTTCACAGGGTCTCAAAAGATCGCATTTTTAGAGACCCAAACCTGGAACCGTTACAGCTACAAATAAAAGTGTAAAAAAAAAAAAAGTAAAAAAAATATAAATAAAAATATAAAAATATATATATAAAAAAAAAAAGCCAAAAATAGTTGTTTTTTTTTTTTCTCTCTTTCTCTCTCTCTATTGTTCTGCTCTGTTTTACTGTATTTTTTTAACTGCAATGTTTTATTGTTACTATGTTTTATCATGTTTGCTTTTCAGGTATGTAATTATTTTATACTTTACTGTTTACTGTGTTTTATTGTTAACCATTATTTTATTTTTAGTATACCATTTATCTTGACAGCAGCAGCGTTTGCTCTCATGATCCATTAATCAGCGACTCCAGCGCTGTAGGAGGTGATTTCACCACTACAGTTAAAAAAAAAAAAAAGCATATATGTCGAAGCATGAGGGCAGGGGGTGGAGGGGCGATTTTCCCCTAGCATTAGGGGCTGATTGCCCCAATGCTTTGGCATATATTTTTTACTCTTTTTTTGCCACAGATTGTGGTGTTTTATTGAGTTAATGTTTTATTGTTACCATTGTTTGCTTTTCAGGTATGCCATTCTGCTGCAGCACTGATTTTTTTATCTTGACAGCAACAGCGTTTGCTCTCACGATACGTAAATCAGCAACTTCAGCACTGTAGGAGGTGATTTCACCACCGCAGTTGAAAAAAAAAAAACAGTGCATGTATGCCCATCATTAGAAGTGGGTGGATGCAGGGCGGTATTCTAATGGTGGGCATACCCACCGATCAATATATTTTTTTCTTTCAGCCCACAGGCTGCATGAAAAAAAGAAAAAATTACAATATATGCCCAACAAGGACCAGCAACGTACTGGTATCTTGCTGGACTTTGAGTGGTTATACCAGAATGATGCCTGCAGGTTTAGGTATCATCTTGGTATCGTTCTTTTCAGCCAACGGTCAGCTTTCATGTAAAAGCAATCCTAGCGGCTAATTTTACAAGCAGTGGGAGGGAACGCCCACCCCCCCGCCACCTTCCATGGTTTTCTCGGGCTCCCCTGTCCCACCAGGGGGACCTCAGAATGCAGCCGGTGGTTCCGCCAGCTGACCATAGAGCTGATCGAATACCAGAATGGCTCCAATCATCTCTGTGGCCTAAGAAACCGGAAACTATGAGCATTTCATGACTTTGGTTTCACCGGATATAAATAGTGGCTTTGGGAAATTAGGAGAGCATCTTATTACACCGATCTTGGTGTGGTCAGATGCTTTGAGGGCAGAGGAGAGATCTAGAGTCTAATAGACCCCAATTTTTTTTTAAAAAGAGTACCTGTCACTACCTATTGCTATCATAGGGGATATTTACATTCCCTGTGAATACAATAAAATGATAAAAAAAAAAAAAATAAGTAAGGAACAGTCTAAAAATTAAATAAAAAAGCAAAAGAAATAATAAAAGGAAAAGCACCCCTCCCCTTATGCTTGCATGCAATGACGAACGCAAGCGGTGGTCTCTTGTCATATGTAAACAGCAATTGCACCATGCATGTGAGGTATCACCACGAACGTCAGATCGAGGGCAGTAATTTTAGCAGTAGACCTCCTCTGTAAATCTAAAGTGGTAACCTGTAAAGGCTTTTAAACCTTTTAAAAATGTATGTAGTTTGTCAGCGCTGCACGTTTGTGTGCAATTTTAAAGCATGTCGTGTTTGGTATCTATGTACTTGGCATAAGATCATCTTTTATATTTTACCAAACATTTGGGCAATATAGTGTGTTTTAGTGCATTAAAATTCAAAAAAGTGTTTTTCTTCCAAAACAATTGCTTTTGAAAAATCGCTGCGCAAATACTGTGTGAAAAAAAAAAATGCAACAACCACCATTTTAATATGTAGGGCCTTTGCTTTAAAAAAAATATGTAATGTTTGGGAGTTCAAAGTAATTTTCTAGCAAAAGAAAAATATTTTTTCATGTAAACAAAAAGTGTCAGAAAGGGCTTTGTCTAAAAGTGGTTAGAATAGTTGGTGATGTGTGGCATAATGTTGTGCATAAAATACCAGGACGGGTCAAATATCAAATATCTTGGGGTGTCTACTTTCCAAAATGGGGTGGGGTGTCTACTTTCCAAAATGGGGTGGGGGGGAGGGGGGGTTTGTACTGTCTTGCCATTTTAACACCTCAAGAATTGAGATAGGCAGTCAAAACTAAAAGCTGCGTAAATTCCCGAAAATGTACCCTACTTTATAGACACTATAACTTTTGCGCAGACCAATAAATATACGCTTATTGAATTTTTTTTTACCCGAGACATGTGGCTGAATACTTTTTGGCCTAACTGTGTGACTAAAATTAGGTTTATTGTATTTTGTTTATAACAAAAAGTAGAAAATATATATTTTTTTCAAAATGGTTGGCCTTTTTTCATTTATATCACAAGAAATAAAAACTGCAGAGGTGACCAAATACCACCAAAAGAAAGCTCAATTTGTGGGGAAAAAAGGGACGCAATTTTTGTTTGGGTACAGCATCGCATGATCATGCAATTACCAGTAAAAGAAGCACAGTGCCAAATTGTAAAAAGGGGGTAAAACCTTCCGGGGCTGAAGTGGTTAAAGGTTAAAGTTCACCTTTTGTAACATATAACATGTTAAACCCATATTCATGGTGTAACATGTAACGAATGGACCACCTCCCGCACCCCCGCTTCCTGATCTCCCTGCTAAGTGCCACAATTTAAAAAAAAAGTGGCCAAACATGTATCGCCCTCTTCATACGAGGTACAAGCAAACCGACACACTTACAGATCTGCAGGAGACCTACATGGCACCAGCGATCTGCTGATCGCTGGTGCAATGCTTTACAGGCTACTGCAACAAAAAAGAATAAATGCAAATTTTTCTACCTGCAAAATTTTTTTTTTTTTTTTTTAAAGTTAACTTATTCTTTAAAACATTATTAAAATCACTGCTTCCCACAAAATTGTATTTTTAAAATATTTTTTGCATTCGAATGCAAAAAATATTTTAAAAATACATGCCATCATGCCATTTGGTTGACAATTCTTTGCCTTAAAAATGTCCAGAACTGTAAAGTTTCAGCTCCAAGTGACTTTAATTTCAGATTAATGTGTAGAACCTTAGCATAGTTTGACAAACCTCCCATGAACCGAGAACAGGTATGCTTGGCTCATCCCTAATCACTATTAGGGATGGGCCGAATGGACCCCTGTTCCGTTCGGACCAGAACGTCCGTACACCGCGAACGTTCAGACCCAAATAACGAACCCCATTAAAGTCAATGGGACCCGAGCGTCAAATATCAAAAGTGCCCATTTTGAAGGCTTAAATGCAAGTAATTAGGCATACAATGGTTATAGGGATCTGGGTCCTGCCCTGGGGGACATGGATCAATAAAATAAAAGTTTGTGGAAAACATAATGCAGTGATTTTTAGATTTTTAAAGTGAAAGCATAAAAATGAAAAATTCTTTCCAATATAGTGCCAGGGGTGTCCCCTTAGTCTAACTTTAAAGTGGCAGATCTGTACCATATCTAGAATCTGCTGCAGCAATAATTGAATTTATAAAGCAAACAAAATATTTTTTTTTCTGCAAGCTGCCTTTATTTTGCTCAGCAACAGCTGGGGAGCCAGTGTGTATGATGAGGCCACAATGTAGTGCACTGGGAACAAGATTAGAGATTTTTTGGATACATTCTGGTGTCAATTTGACTTTGGATAGAAGTAACGGGTGCGTTAAAATTGGTCTTAGGGTGTCGGTGGCGCCTTCCCACCGTAACCCTATAGATGTACTCTTGATGTAAGCAAGAATTGCCTTGCTGTAAAAAATTGCTGTCAGATATGCACCTGTCAGACAGGTGCAGAAAAACTTGTCTTTGGGTGTCGGTGGCGCCTTCCCACCGTAACCCTATAGAGGTACTCTTGATGAAGGCAAAAAAAATTGCAATGATATGCATATGCTTGGTGTTTTCGCCATGTTTGATGTGCCTGAGACACAGTTTGCAGATAGCAACAAGGCGATCTGCTGCAGGTGTGCTGAAAAAGGCCCAGACAGCTGAGCTTTGGGGAGTGGGCTGGGAGATAACAGCTGCAGAATGTGATGGAATAGGGTGGCTGCTCTCTACTCTTTCTTGATGTTGGCCTCAGTGGCATTGCTAGGCGGGTGCGGGGGGTGCATGCCGCACCGGGGTGACACCTGCCAGAGGGGTGACACCTGTGGGTAGCGGCACCACTAACGAAGCCCGCTGCCCTGTGCCTCGCGCCGCAGCTGTGTCCCTCAGTGGAGCGGAACGAAGCCGCCTCCTCTCTGTTTACATCCACAGAGGAGGAGGAGCCCGAGCTCAAGAGACGCACACTGCTGTGTGTATCTGCTGTTCTGAGGTCTGTAAGGGGGGCATCTATACTGATGGGGGGGGTCTACACTGAGGGGAGGGGTGTCTTTACTGCTGGGGGGTCCTGCACTGGGGGGTGTCTGTACTGCTGGGGGTGTCTGTACTGGGGGGGTCTGCAGGAGGGGGGTGTCTGTACTGAGGGGGGTCTGCACTGAGGGGGGGTGTCTACTGCTGGGGGTGTCTGTACTGGGGGGGTCTGCACTGGGGGTGTCTGCACAGAGGGGGGTGTCTGTACTGGGGGGTTATGCACTGAGGGGGGGTGTCTGTACTGAGGGGGGTCTGCACTGAGGGGGGGTGTCTGTACTGAGGGGGGTCTGCATTGAGGGGGGTGTCTGTACTGGGGGGTCTGCACTGGGAGGGGGTGTCTGCACTGGGGGGTGTCTGTACTGCTGGGGGTGTCTGTACTGGGGGGGGTCTGCACGGAGGGGGGTGTCTGTGCTGAGGGGGTTCTGCACTGAGGGGGGGGGGGGTGTCTGTACTGGGGGTCTGAACTGGGAGGGGGGTGTCTGGACTGGGGTGTCTGTACTGAGGGGGGTCTGCACTGGGGAGGTTTCAGCACTGGGGGGTGTCTGCACTGGGGGGGTCTGCACCGAGAGGGGGTGTCTGTACTGAGGGTGGTCTGCACTGGGGGGGTCTGTACTGAGGGGGGTGTATGTACTGCTGGGGAGGTCTGCACTGAGGGGGGTGTCTGCACTGAGGGGGTGTATGTACTGCTGGGGGGGGGGTCTGCACTGAGGGGGGTGTCTGTACTGAGTGGGGTCTGCACTGAAGGGGTGTTTCTGTACTGCTGGGGGGTGGGTCTGCACTGGGGGGTCTGCACTGAGGTGGGGGTGTCTGTACTGATGGAGAGGTCTGCACTGAGAGGGTGTCTGTACTGAGGGGGGAGGTTTATACTGAGGGAGGGGGGTCTATATTGATGGAGGGTGGTCTGTACTTAGTGGGGGGGTCTGTACTGAGGGAGGTGATCTATACTGCGGCATGGGGGTCTGTACTGATGGGGGACTATAGTTGGTGGGGGTGACACCATTTTTTTTTCGCACTGGGTGACATTAACCCTAGTGACGCCACTGGTCGAACTCCTTGGGGTTGTGCCGCCTCACCTTCAGTTTCCTCCTCTGCTCTATCTGGCACCCAAGTCGCATCAGTGACCTCATCATCATCATCATCATC